>JBAFTB010000013.1:5420796-5456033 GCA_037177355.1 Melanotaenia trifasciata | reverse complement strand
GTTTTGTTCCAGTTTGCCCTCTTCATACTCTTGTTGTTGCTTCAGTCTGGGTGAATTCAGCCAGGACAGAGGAGTCCTCTTGATCTTTAACACTGACCAACTTGTATAAAAGGATATTGAGGTGATCCGAAGGGACAGAAACCTTTTCTCCTGTCTGAGAATGTGTGTTTACACTTCATCAACCTCTGATTTCTGTGGGGTTTTCTGCAGAACTGGGGGTCCCAACCACAGTTATCTGCCCCATCTCTTCTGCTTTCTCTGTCCCACACCTACTCACAGCTGGCTTTCCTTCTCACATTAAGATGATTTGGCCATCCTCATCGTGTAATTATTATGTAATCAGTCCTGAAACAGGCCACATGTTGATTAACTGATCTTCTGTTGTGATGTAGGGTTTTCTATCACTGATGTACACGCATTGATTATGGGATGTTATAAGGAATTATGTAAATAGATTTGTATTAACTTGCGTCAGGTGTTAAACTATGTATTTTATTCCTAAATTTTTATCCCTGTCAGGTTAAATATAACTCAGCATTCTGGTTTTAGTGAAGGGTTTTTATTATTTAAGCATGACATGCAGCAGTTGGTTGTGAACAGCACTGCGTAACTTCTGCTCTGAATGTGTAAATTGGTCAGGCTCTAATGCATCAGGATGATTAGATTACACCAGCTCAGCTCTCCTAATCAGGGATTTGTAGCTGGCTCTGATCTGAGGGATATCTCTTTTTAATGTGCCCTTCTCTCTCTCGCTCTCTCGCTCTCCTTCTCTTGTTTTCTCTGTCTTTCCTGGTTCAGCGTTGCCGGTGGTGAGCTCTTCGACTTTCTGGCGGAGAAGGAGTCACTGAGCGAGGAGGAAGCCACTCAGTTCCTCAAACAGATCCTGGATGGAGTTCTCTATCTGCACTCCAAACAAATCGCCCACTTCGATCTCAAGGTACCGCCACAAGAGTAGATTAGTAGAAGTTACAGTGGTCCTGAACAAACAGCTACATGCATCCGTAAAGCTGTAGCCTTCATCCTGATGGATGAAGGATGAAATTAAACCGGAAATTAGTCTTTACTTAAAAAAAAGTTTATAATTTCATAAGCTGTTATCATATTTTATCTCTGATTATCTTCCATTGCACACGCTGATAAAATGAAATCAATATTAATAAGATGTCTTCCACTCTATAAAACACTTATATTCTAACATAGTGCATATATGCTGTGTTTATTACAGGTTTAAACAACTGATCAATCAGTCAGCCAAGAGATCATCAGGATCACATTTTACAATTAGTTCTGGGCAACAGTAAAAAAAATAATCTAGATTAATCACATGATTTTCTGCAATAATCACATTATTATGGGCAACATTCAGAAACAAATTCAAAAGCAGTTCATTGTGCACTTTTATATTTATGAACAGAAGTTTGTTAAAGTTTGGTTTATAAACACTTTAAAGCTGCTTTTTAACAGCAGCATTCCCTTTAGTAGCAGTATTTCTTGTAAATCCCAATTTAAACAAAAATAATAATCAAATATATACATGACAAAGAATGATGGAAATGTCAGGATTTGTCTTTAAAGGGTAGGGAGTCAGCAGCATAAAGGTTAAAGCTGCGTGAAGCTGCTTTCCCTGAACACAGGGAACAATATCTGATCAGCCATCAGGTGGGTTTCCGTGCTGGAGGAGGCAAAAAGATGGATTGGAATCTCAGCACTTGTATAATGTGAGGGAGGAAGGGATGTTTCAAGAGAAAAATAAAGATAATGACCTAAAAATTTTGCAGATATTCAGTTTACATTTTTCTCAACACACTGCATTACTGCCCATCACTCAATTATACGTAAATAACTATTATTTTTTCAAATTTCTTAATATAATGTCTGTAGAATATGTATATAGCAACTATTGCTGCTCCTATCCTCTGCCCTCTATATTGGTGCTGCTGTGGCATGCAAATTTCCCCATTGAGAGATCAATAAAATCTTTATCTTTTCAACATATAAGCAATTGGAAGAATAGTAACATGATCAGTAACAAGGCAATGACAGGATGCAAGATGGATGCTGAATAATGCCTCGATGGGGGTAGTGCCACTGAGAAAATCTGTCAAAGTTCTGTAGTTTACCCTTAAAAATTAAAAACTTAAAATGAAATGTTGAAGAGATAAAAGGAAATAAATTTAGGAGTCTACAGTACATCAGGAATGAATTTTCAGCGCCTGCTTTTTTTCCCGTTTGGATGGAGCGGGCGGAGCTTCAGCAGAGTTGGAGGAGGAACAGACCTCAATTTGTTCAATGCTTGAGATTCATTCCAAGCCGGTACCCCCCTTCCATGACCCATGTCCTGTCTGTGTATTTGTTCAGAGCCAGTGAGCGATGCATTCACTGCCCGCATACTTTCACGCGTCCCTGACGTTAGCGTGGTTGTTAGCCAATACATCCAGTAGAGGGCAGGGCAGAGTTCAGGGTTCACCTCTTGAGTTCCGAGGTCAGTTTGACAATAACAAACATGGCGACGGTAAAGGAGATCATGACTATGTGTGACAGGTGACACTAGCACAGTAGACGCTGGTGGTCTGTGCGGCTATTAAAAACAGTTAAGCTTCTTCTTCTTTGTTGCTTTTACTGGTCACACGTCAGCTACACTGCTCAATACTGCCCCCACGGTTTCCAGTGGTAATGTAAGCAGAGGTCCCCAACCGTGGTCCTCAAGGCCCACTATCCTGCAGGTCTTAGACATTGAAGACCTGCAGGATAGTGGACCTTGAGGACCAGGTTTAGGGACCTCTGCTGTAAAGGACACAGAAGACTTTTAAAAGGCCTTGTATCTGTTTTTAGCATAGATCATTCATGGGATTTTAACAGGCTATAAAACAAATGTCTGTGCTAATTAATTAAAACATTAATGAGATAATAACATGTTAACTTGCCCAGCCCTAATTACAGTGTTACAATATTCAGGTTATTTTTCAGTTTTTTTGTTTTTCTTATGGTCAGAGTTTCCTACAGACATAGAAAACAACAGTGACTTCCCTCAAGGTCATGCTGTGTTTATACAACACAGTGTGCTGCTATCTTCAGAATGAACACTTATCAGCTCACACAACAAACAATCCCAACATTTATCCTTCTTATTTAAGGTCACAGCAAAATGTTTGCACCCCTGAATAGTCCGTGATCCACATCCATTCTCTAAATGCCACCCAACTGGAGAACTGAATTAAATCCACTCATCATCAGGGGGCTTCTGTTAAACCAGTTATTCTTTGCCTGTTTTTTTTTAGTTTGTGGCCATGACTCATGTGTTTTTGGATTTTCACCTGTTTATTATTGAGTGTGGGGAGTTATGGTTCCCGAGGGAGGTGACGTAAAGGGCAAAGTGTGCTCGCAGCAGAGCAGCACATTTCTACCAAACAGCATGGCTTCCTGCTCATTACATTTCCTTAAATGTCTGCTGTATTTTTTAACCCTTGTGGTGATTGTTATTATTGAATCACAGTCAGTATTATTGATCAGTTTCCACTTATAGCTGCAACTGAATCCTTCATTTACTAAGCAAATTTCATTCTTAAGAGGTCAGGACTTTTGGCCTACATCGCTGCAGACGGTAATATTCTCAGTGTCGAGCTGGCCATTTCTGATCGGTACTAAAGCTTTTTTTTTAAAACTGCACTGTCTGCTTTGGATACAAGCTGCTGTTATGCACCTTTCTGGTTTTACTCCAGTTAAATCTCATCTGTAACTAGTCAGCTTAACTAGTTCAGACAACTAGCCTGATATAACATGAGCTGCATCTTCTTCAAGATCAAGAATTCATTTAAAAATGTGCATCATGTCTTGTTTCTTCAAATATGTAAAACAAATTTTATCTGGTTTAACTTTTCCCACACGTTTTAATTTGTTTTAACTGTCTGAAGGATTAATTATTAAAAACCAGTGCCACATAAGCCATATACAGTGATGCTTTATTTATAATGCTATTTGACTTTAATTTAGTTTTTTATCTATCATGTTCATATTGTATTAATATTCTTAAAAAATATTGCTGTAATATTTTCTTGCCCTGTGTATTACTAACTCAAACATGGTAGTTACTAAATATGTATATATATGAAATTTTATATTTATTCTGCAGTGAGTGAGAGTGTATTACATAACTCACTAATTCCAGTGAAGTGGTTAAATTGCACATGTGCCTTTGTCGCCCATATATATATATACTAGAAAACAACCTTTAAATAGGTTAAAGAAGTCTTATAAATTAAATTCTTTTTTATTTTTTAAGTAATTTTATACATAAAAGTAGCACAAGGTGCTTTAAACCACCAATTGTACCGTTTTACACTGGTTGTAAAGGGTGCAGCATCTTTGTTGAGCTTTTTTTAATTTAATATATTTGTCCCTTTTTCTTTTTTCCATATTTTGGAGCAACTTAAAAGTAATTTATTGAGTTTGTGTTTGGGGTTAATGAGATAATGAGCAGCTTTTACCACAACTTTGCTGTAGCAGAGTCCAAACTCGCTTTCTTTTAAGTCAAAGATCGAGTTGACCTTAAAACAGCACATTGCATTTACATTATAATTCATCATCAAGTACCACGCAGTGTACTTTGTCTCAGGGATTGTCTCATGTGAGGGAAAGTAAATATGGTCTGAGGGATGATATATGTTTAAAAAAAAATAGCTTATATGAACATACACAAATGTTAATTGTCTTACAGCCCATGGAGTTTAACTCCAGGATAAACAAAGTACAATACATTCCTGTTTACATAGCAGAGAACAAACCCAAAGCTGGAGTTTAACAATATTTTCTGAGCGTCTCCGGTTGCCACTGCTGCCCACAGCCAATCTGTTCCTCTTCCTTCCCAGACTACGTCCTCGTGCTGGCTCGTAACCCAGCTGAAAGGACATGAATTGAAGCAAAAATATACTTGTCTAAATGAAGCAGCATGTCCATAGGACATGTCTGGCTTCTGTTGTTTGGCTCAGCTTTGCCATTCTCATCTTTGTCCTACTTCCTAGAGAGGGTTTTACTCATGTTTTGCATGGAATTTCCATCCCTGATAAGCCTCCTTCCTGTTTGTGGTTTTATTATTACTAATGCTATCTTTTTAATCTTAACGTTGTGTGGCTACAGGCCAGAATCCTTCTGAAAAGAACTGTCTGCTAAAGAAAGTCCAGTTTGCCTTTCTTTTTTTCCTCATTAACGAGTCTTTACTTTTTTCTGTTTCCAGCCGGAGAACATCATGCTGCTGAACCGCTCAGTGCCTCACCCGCGCATCAAGCTCATTGACTTTGGATTAGCCCACAAGATAGATTTTGGCAACGATTTCAAAAACATTTTTGGAACTCCAGAATTTGTAGGTCAGTATCCCACATCCATGTGCATCTGTTATTTCCCATATTTGTCCATGTTATTTGCCATATTTTGTGTTGAACAGACATTGTTGTGATGAGTTTGCACAAACTGCACCACCCTGTTTTCCTGGCTTCATCCCAAGGGTTGCACATGGGGAGAGCAGGTGCCAAATGTGCCACTGGGAATAAGAGTCCTGATAATAGACCAGAGTTATCAGTTCTGCTCCTCGTTGCCAGCACAAACACACTCACACACACACACACACACACACACACACATCAGTGCCATCTGCCCTTTGCCCGGGGCAGCTGCCAACCATCCCAGTGCCAGTGTTCTCTACCATCATCATGCAGCCAAGACCAGAGTCTCTTCCCAGTTCAAGCAAGATGTCAGGCGTCAAATGGAGTAAATACACACCCAAAGATTTTAAGATTAATTGCCAGCAAGTACCAAAAATATAATTCAGACAGAACCTGGTCTGTTTATATTATTACAGGCAGATTTTAGAGGAAATGCTCTAAAACGCACCTCCTGGGAGAAATTAAGGTGATTTAGATCCCTTGAAAGCTTAATTACGTTAATTTGCATCAAAATGATACTCCAGCTCCAAGTCAAAGCTCATATAAATCTTAACACAGAAACAGAATACACACATTTCTTCTCATTTAAAAGGGCTCTGTAGGAAAGCAAATGCAGTCATGTCAAATCTACAGTGAAAAGAGCATTTTTCACTAGTTTTTCTGCATTTAAAGTACTTGGCAATGGGAACAACTATTAGATTAAAAACATAAAAATGTGCTTTTTATGTTGCCAAAATGTGAACTAATACAGGCCAATTTTTCATATGACATCTCTTTTGTGTTGGAAATGATTTGACTGATTCCTTTGAAATTATTTTAACATCTGAAAACTTGTCACAAGAGAAAAAAAGAGGAATATTCACAGCTCAAGAAGGTGAGATTAAGAAAACACCAGCTTATAAAATAACACTTTGAAGGTGACAAAGTCAGCAGCGAACCTAGTCGAGGGTGGTAATGAACCCAAATAAAACGCTAAGTTCTGAAGACACTGCAGTGATGAAACATAAACATAAATAAAACCTGTGTGGTGTCTAGTTGTTTTGTATGATTTACAAGATTCTCCTGTTTTTGTTTTAACAGCTCCGGAAGTCGTCAACTATGAACCTTTAGGCCTGGAGGCCGACATGTGGTGAGTAAATAAATAATCTGACCCACATTGAGCTTTATTATGTACTTTGCAGCAGATGTTTATCACACATTTAAAAAGCAAAGTATATTTAGATTTTACAAGATATTCATGCTATTAAAATACACAGCTGTTTAGAGATGAGATTAATTGTTTCATCCCATCTTTTTTTTTTTCTTCGTCTTTCCCTCTGCAGGAGCGTTGGCGTCATAACTTACATCCTGTAAGTATCTGAATTCCCAGCAGTACTGGTGGATAATGGTGTGAAACCCATGAAGTGGAAACATGTAACCCTGTAGGGGTTTTAACAAAGGCCACCTTCAGATTTGTGTTTGCGTTTTCTTCCAAACCATCGATCACCGAGCGTGACAGTCAGACTGTTTGATGAGACATAAAAAGGGTTAACGGCTGCTCTTTGACCTCTCTGTTGGGAAAAATGTCTGAGCCATAGTTCAGCGGCTCGTGTTTAATTAGAGCCCAAACACAATGATTGGCCTTTTTAAATAAGGTTCCTTTCCTTCATCAAACAGTTATGTTTAAGTCTTTCATATTTATGTTGTTGATCTTTTTTGTTTTTATAAATTTCATTTGTGGCTGCTAATATGAGCTCACACATTTGTGTTCATTATTACATCAGAAGATATGAGGGGCTTAATTTCCTGTTATAGCCTATTTATGAAATGAGAACGTCAAGATATTTTATGACATGAAAATGTCATAAAAGGATTTTATCTACTTCTGTTTCATTTTCATACTGCTCTGAAAACAGGGCTGTTAAACCACTTTGATACTCTTCAGTTTTCACCTCATATTCAAATATCCACTGTCTGAAACGTCTAGAAAACATTAGTTTTATTATTTATTTTACTATATTATTCTTGGTAAATCTAGATCTGAAATCTACGTTTTGAATTTTAGAAGTACCGACTTTTACACTGTTCTTGTAGCACCACTAAAACAAGCAGATTGTTAGTGTCTAAAGATGCATTCACACCAGCCCTTCTTAGTCAAACCCTAGTTTCTTTGCTTGGAAGGTCTGGCTGGTTTGCAGAGGTCTAAATGTGTAACAACAATCCGATGCACATCAAAGAGTTACACTTTGGTTCACCTAGAAATGGAGGTCGGCTCGCTTCAAGTGAGCTAAAATTCAGGAGGCAGATTACAAAAACCAGTAGCACTTCCTCGGGCGAGGAGGAGAAAGTGTAGGTGAAAGCAAACTTCAACCGGCTGAATGATGCAACCCCAGACTGAACCGAGTCCAGAGGACTGTTTAGTGTGGAAACAACCTTACTTCACATTGTTGTGTTTACAGTTCTGAAAGGGCCTCTTGTCATTGAAATTGAAGAGAAAAATTACATAACGAGCTGCTTCTGAGCTGCAAATGAAACTTCAAAATGTAGTCCTGGGTGTTTGTCACTTGTTTGTCCTGTTTTTCTCTTTAAATTCAAAATGAACAATAATAAATTATTATTATTTTTGTTATTATATATTTAAAAGAAATGTGTCACAAAAATACAACATTTGACCTACAAGAGTCTCATTAGCTGCAGCTAATTGTCTTGGTTTCTTTTATCTCGTGGCATGTTGAACAGTTAACGAAGGGTCCTCAGATCTTTGGAGAAATGTGCACAAACTGCACATTTGTTATGTATTCCCACACAAATGCGTGTGCAACAAAAGCCAGCTCTTAAAACCCCAAAAAATGAAGGTGATTGTTAAATAGCAACTGAAAACTGTGATGGCATTATGTAATCTGGAGCTGCAAACATTACATGTTTCACTTTAGAAAACGAACATATATGTGTTTTTAAAATTATGCAATATTCTGTGCTTCCAGTTCACAAAGGAAAACATGCACACATGCTGACAAGCTCATATACATACTGTGGACATATGTGGTCTATGTTCATGCTTTCCACCCACACAGCTGTCACAGCTCCGCCAGGCAATGCAGAAAATAGCTTGTTCGCTGCTTATTATCACCGCAGAGCAACGGTGAGGTGTGCTGATGGTTCAAATTCACAGAAATCTAAAGAGAAAATGGCTTCAGATGAAGCAACCAGAAGTCATTAGACTTGATGTGATGAATCAGCCAGTGGCGCTTTCTGCTATGCTGGAGCCCTAATTTTGGGTTCTGGCTGTTAGGGTGGATTTATTTCAGCATAAAAATGTGCATGCTGCATCTTTATATCCCATATGCAAAGCACTTTGGGTAAACATTGGGTAAAATTTAAAGGAGTCTTGACTCAACACTTTCCTGCTGATTTTATTGCCTGGCTTTGTGAAGAACTGTTTTGTTTTTTAGCAGCTGAACTTGAGCTTGACCCACATCCCCTCCATGTCTGTCCAAGCTGCTGTGTTAATTAGCAGGTGGTGTTGACGAGCAGGAGATGCTCCAGTGGAGAGGAAAGACTTGAGTTTGTCACGCTGTATCATTTGCTTCATCCACTTCAGTCAGTTTGTTCAGCAAAATATGGTTTAATCTTTTATTTATTCACTAAATCTCCTTTTTTTTTCTTACGTGTATTCAGTGAAGGTATGAAAAAGCATTAAAGTTACCAACTCCACCCAGACAGTCGTCCAGCTGGCTTTCCTGTGAATAACACACTAAATACTTTAGTTTGATAGAAAATCTGGATTTATAAGTAATTCTGTGATCACGTTCACTCATCATAAAATAGTAAGGTCTAGGTTTCAAGGGTCAAAGTTAATCTGCAGTCTGTGTCAGTGTTTTGGATTAAAATCCAGAGAACAGCTTTTCGATTTAATGATAAGACCCATTGTAATGAACCAGCATTGCTGCTGTTGGATTAAATCAGCCTGTAGTTTTTTGTTAAGCTGATTGTGTTAAAATATAGTTTTATTGCATGTATTTATTTACTCAGTGTAGACATTTAAACCTTATCCTTTATCTCTTTCCTTTTTGCAGTCTCAGTGGTGCTTCTCCCTTTCTGGGTGACAACAAGCAGGAGACGCTGGCCAACGTGTCGGCCGTGGACTACACGTTTGACGAAGACTTCTTCAGCAACACAAGCACCTTGGCCAAAGACTTCATTGCTAGGCTTCTTGTCAAAGATCCAAAGTATGTACCATCTGTCTTTTTGATGGTTTCCTTGAGTTATTTGAGGTCCTGGCAATGTAAAGCTTAAGTGTTGCAGCTAAAGACGTGGTTGGGTGTGAGGAGGTACAGCAGTAGTGAGCTGTGGAAAGGATGGTGGTCCAGTTTGTGGTATCCCTCATCCCTCATAAAGATTTGATTATGCTCCGTTTGATTAAGAATGTTTGTGAATGGGATTGAGGCTTCTTTCAATTGTCATCACACCTTAAACTCATCTGCATCTGTCAGTATAGGTCAGGCTGAATAGCTTAACATTTGTCATGATAACAGAGCGTCCCTTTATTATCGATTCTGAAAGCATTTACTGTGACATCATCTGGGGGTTTTCCACCAACGTTCACCGGTGTTTTTATTTCCTTGAATTTATTTACCAGAGTAAAGTTATTCCAGGTAATTTCCATCATACCACAAAGTCTGGAAAATTTCTCATCATGCACCTTGGTACTGCGTTCAGACCCAGTTTGGCTTCGTGGGCCTTCAGCCTCTTATAATCTTGTTTGGGTTTCTTTAACTTTTTACGTATTTGTTTCTATATGTTCTACATTCAGCTCTTCCAGCTCAACATGTATTTTTCCATCCACTTGACTTGAAACCGCACTAAATGTCATCCTCTGTAAATATGCTCTAAAGAATCGGGACCTCCTCATCTGTCCACTTCTCATAGCAACTCTTTGGAGCCTTGCAGAATGCTTTCCAAGCTAATTATTGTTGTGTCATTTTATTTAATAGTGTGTTGCTACTAATACATATACTAAAAAATCACTATTTTAAGTACTAGTTATTTTATTTTATCTATTATAGAAAGCTGTCAAGAATGTTCTTTCAGTTATTCCAGTCATTGTCACCAGGCAACATGCCCAACACAACTAGTGTCTCCTCATTACAGGGTTGCTGTAGCAACATCTACATCGCTGTGGCAACACCACTGACAGTACGTGCCATGAAAAGTTTTTTTTTTTTTTTTTTTTTTTTTTTTTTTTTTAGCAAAGGGCAGCAACAGAGGTGAAAACTTGCAGGTGTGGAGACAGTGAAGGGAGGGGTAAAGGTTCAGATGGGTACTGGGTGAATAAAATGGAAAAGGAGGAAACTGGAAAATCCCCGAGTGCATCGTAATGGAAAGTTTTTTAATAGACCTACATCATCAGATATACACTCACTGATCCTGCAGGAACGTTGCTGAAGAGCATTTTAAAGAAAAGAGCAGGAGAAAACTGCTGGATGATGTTTACTGTGGCATTGGATGCCAGCTGCACTGGACTGTTCAGTGTAATAAATCAACACATTTGGGACATTTCCGCAGGTAGAACATGGAAACAAAAACACTGTCAAGTCTTTCAAGGACTGTAACCTCAGGCTGTTGAGTGACCTTCTTATTTTTATTTATTTGTTTGTGTGTGTGTTCTTTTTTTTCTTGTTTCAGTTAGAAAGATGAAAATGGTATTAAACAGAAGGAAGTGGTGTGTTTTCAGGATCAGACCAGGTTCCCTTGATGGTTATGATGGTTGATTCTAGACACACTTCTTCTGAGCAAATTCTGGTTTTCTCTAGTAATTTACAGCCGTTTTGTACATGAAAGGATGTGGTAGAGGGGAACTAAAGAAGCGGTGTGTACTGTCAACCACATCAGGAATGTTAGCTGCTGATCCCGAGCGTCACTCTGCTAATAAAGTTAGTGCACCACACATCACAAGGTGTTTTTCAGTTCCTTATTTGACTTGTTGTTAAGCAGAAGTAAGTTAGGTTTCACAAAGGAAATTAGATTTTCTACAATAACAAAGATTAGAGTTGAATTTGAATTATCTATTTTCTAACCAACCATCAAAAAGCTAAAAATATTTAGTCAAATACAGTATGATTTCAAGTGCGTGATTGTCAGATATCCTTTTCAGTATTGAATTACAGTTGCTACTGTGAAGCTTAAGTGACAGCACCAGCTCTAAAAAAAAGTAGTTAACATGAGGTTTTATAAAGGTTTCATTTATGTAGTGACCCAAAAGGATATAGGATTGAGATCTGGGGCCTTATTTATCAAGCTTGCGTGGGAACAAAAACCGGTGTGTGCCAATTATAGTCAACTTTTGCGATTTATTAAAACCAAACTTGCCGGGGAAATTTTCCTACCTCCACGGTAACTCTGACCCAGGCGTATACACATAATCTGGGAAAACGGGAAACTGCGACACCAACGATACAGCATAAAATTGAGGAAATGATGTGAAATGTGAGACATTTGTGCTCAATCCACTATTACCTTTCACACCACATCTTAGTTAAAGTTGTTTGCAGAAATGAGTAAAAACGCACATTCCATATTAATTCTCCTAAGAGCCTCCTAAGAGAGAATATGTTCTGTCATTGTGAAACAAAACTTGCATATTATAAAATACATCCAGACAAATACGGTGACAGTCTGCTTCCAGCATGTAGCAGTCAGTGTGAAAAGTAGCTTTGGTCCTTTGTTCCAGCAGAGCAGGACGCTGGCTGGAGGCTGCAGGTCTAGAGGGGATTCAACGCTAATGAAACACACGAGGTGGATTTCCTTCTGTTTATTTATTCTTAACAATGCTTTTTTATTGTTGTCCCAATTTCTGTCATGATGGTCTTTATTTCCCGCAACTCCTTGTCCACCTGGTTAATAGCGGTGATTGTGTCCCTCTGCACCACATAGCCAGCTGGAGCACCCAGCGAGAAAGAAATAATATTTCACACTAAATAAACTGCTACCAATCTCGGATGTAGAGAATGTAGAGACCATGTCTGTATGTCTAAATGCACTGAGTTGCTGCTGTGTGATTAGCAAATAAGCAACTGAAGAGTTGTACCTAAGAAGTGGTCAGTGAAAAATATTTCATAACGCAAAACCATTTTTTTCTTAACCCCACAACACTGTCGTGCATATTTTCTCCATCCTTACCTTGGTTAAAGTACCTCGTTAGGAAGTCTGTGACCAGATAACACTCATAGAAATAGTTGCTTCTGAATGTCTTATTTATCTTTTCAATGTTTTTATCCACAGAAAGAGAATGACGATCCAGGAGAGCCTGCAGCACCCCTGGATCAAGGTTGGTCTTCGCTTTTCTGTCGACGTCTGATTTAATCTGTTGAATTTAATGTCTGTTTTCATCTTATGGCAGTAGTTCATTCCTATATTTTGTGCCAAATATATTTTATTTGCTTTTTTCTTTTTTGCACAATCAGCCAAAAGACACTCAGCAAGCTCTGAGCAGGAAGGAGTCTGCTGTCAATATGGAAAAGTTCAAGAAGTTTGCAGCTCGGAGAAAGTGGAAAGTAAGTGTTTTTTATTTGTAATACTTTAAAACTGGTCCTACTAAATAATTTAAATTATACAAATCAAGTGCTGTGAACTAATGAAGATATAAGACGACATCTGACTCTTGTTGGCTGCTGTAACCATCAGATTTTCATCAGTTTGTTTGTTTTGGTTCATCACAGCCTCCCATTCAGCAGGAAGTGCAGGGCTTGTTTATCTGTGGTGTTTTGTTTCTGCTGTTAGACCATGTTTGTCTTCTGCTTCGACAATATAGCACATGGACAGATTTTAGCTGTGCAGTAACCTTGATTTGACTTTGGAGTATATGTCTTATAGAAAAAAATGCACCGGAACAGAAGTGATATTTAGAAAAACTCCTATTTACACTGAAGGATCTTCATCCAACCCAACTAAACCAGCACTGCAGGCCTAGAAAATCTTTTTCTGCACACTTTAACATCGAGATTTCTGATGCATGGCATAAAAATGTCTTCAGACATCCACCTAATGCAGTGAGGGTCAGTGGGTTATCAAGACTGAATCACAGCAAGTCAAGAAACTGAACTTAAATAGAGCAGAAAATTGCTTTACATGTACTTGCCTGGTATCTGACAGCCCCTTTAACACAACCTGACATGAAGTTGTGCTCATTCATGAACCGCCTTTTTTTTCATTTTCTTCCAGCAATCCGTCCGACTCATCTCCTTATGTAACCGCCTGTCTCGCTCCTTCCTGTCCAGAAGCAACATAAGTGTGGCTCGCAGCGATGATACACTGGTAAGACCCCAGTGTTCCCATTTTCCTCAGCGAAAACTAACTCACCACAAGCTTAAAAGAGTAAGAGATTCGGGAAAAGACAGGATAGGCAGGGCTGTTCTGCAACATTACGGCTGAGATCTTTATCCAGATTCTTGAAATTGAGTGTGTTTGTGGCTTGAAACACCATCGAGACCCTAAATGACTGACTGAGTGAAATATTATTGCAGCAACAGAACATTACGGCCATCTCTGCTGTTTTATTTGTAGCTTAAAGTAGAAAAATTGAAGTAACTGACTGAAGACTGGCAGGTTAATGAGTTTCAGTTTCACTTCATTGGTATGGATTGGCTCATTAAGACCTGAGCTCTCACTGGCAGCTCTGGTATTTCCAGCTTGACAATCTCTGAAAAAATCTCCAGCTTCCATGTGTAATTGATCTTTTCCTCATTGCTTTCTAAGTGCCGCCGGTCACGTGTTTGTTTAACTTGGATTTTCATTGCATTGTTTTGAACCAGATTCAGCACGGAAGGAAACTCTTGCTACGTCTTTTAAATGAATAAATGTACATAGAAAACAGCGTAATTCTTTTTCTGGTAATTACATTCACTGGCCACTTTGTTTCCAGCTTGCTTGTACCAGGTTGGACCTCCTTTTGCCTTCAGAAACGCCTCAGTGCTTCATTCTTCTTCACCAGTGCTTCACCAGTTTTGGTGAGCCTGTAATTGACTGATTAACTGTTTTAGTTGACAAGCAATTCAACAGGTATGTCTAATAAAGTGGCCAGTGAGTGTACGTGTCAATCTGGTGCTTTTTCTCCATTAAAGATCCTCAAAAGTCTTAAACATGGTGCAGTCTGATAATGTAGTTTTATGATGAGTTTGAACATTAATTTTATTTCTTTGTTAGTGATTAAGTGTTTCTTGTCTTAATGCTCCATGCAAATCATGTTCACTGGTGTTTGTATTTTGCATTCACTGTTATTAAACCTGAAAAGCTTTCGGTTCCTTCAAGTCCCGCTGCTGTTGTGTCGACCAGAGGTTAGAAACTTCTAGCTTTGTGAATGCTTGTATTGGAGCAATCTGCAGCATAGATGAGTAGTGTTAATTAATTTTTAATTTTAATAATTTAATTTTAATTGCAGTTGCTATCAAGTAACATATTTTAAAAAGTCAGAAAGCACCACACCATGACATCTTAATGGCTTCAGAAGTCTTGATTTGTTTCATTGTGTTTTGAGAGACTTTTTATTATTTGAGGTAAAATATAGAAAACATCTTTCAGATAATAGATGGCTAATACCTCTTCATCTTCTGCTGTTTTCATAGGCTAAAAAATTCCAAATAACAGTGTTGATATTCTCAGCAGGCAGTTTGCTGCTTTTGCAGATTTGTGCTGTGAGGTGCTGTAGGCATGGCTCGCCCAGCAGGACGGCTGTGTCGAGGAATGTAGCCGGAGCGTTAAGCTTGGCTGAACAAATGCCACATCGGCCTGGCCTCCCTCCATCCCCTCCACTCCTCTTCATCTCTTTGTGCAGCAGTGCCTCACAGCTGATTTCTGCAATGTGCAGCAGACTTTGGCTCAAGGTTATTGGGTCACATGTCACCAACAGAGTTTTAATCTTTTGTTTTGAGCTGTAGAAGCAAAGGAAAATGCATCTGTTTTCTTCAGGAAAAGATGGAGTCTTCTGAGAGACTTAGGTTTAATGAGTCTTTACTCTTTCTCCCAACTTCACAGGATGAGGAGGATTCCTTTGTGATGAAGGCCATCATCCATGCCATAAACGATGACAACGTGCCCGGTTTGCAACATCTTCTCGGCTCCTTGAACAGTTACGACGTAAACCAGCCCAACAAGGTGGTTATCACTTTTCTTTTTTTTTTTTAGATCCAAACCCTCACGCAACTTTTTTAGGAAAGGATCTTGATAAGTGTGTAACATAGCCCACTCACACAGAGATGTTGATAGTCATCGTGTAGGCAGCTGATAGTCCAATAAAGTCAGAACAATTGCGAGGTTGTTCACATTTCTGCCAAAAGCAAGTAGAGCTGCTTCTTTTAGGGACTGGATAGAAGTGTCAGATCACAAGAGCACAATTTTTAACTTTAGCTTAGAAAAGAAGCATCTCACTCATGGAGAAAAGCAGATTGTGTCTGCTTGAGGTAGAAATTGTTTTATCATTAGTAGTATTTTCTTGCATTTAGATGAAATGAGGGAGAGATGGATGGTTTGCATATGTGTATTTGTGTCTTTATAAAGGCCATTTTGAGTTTTAGACCTTTGGGGTGATGGTATTTCAGAAAAGCAAAGATATTTTTAAAGTTTTACAGTTAATCACACCCTCAAAAATCAAAGGAAAACCTGGTTAACATGAGGTTCAAGTATGGGGCTAGAGATAAAGGTGTGCCAGACTCCAGCATATCCAACCATCCTTTAAAAAAAAAAAAAGAAAGTTTTTACATTTTATTTTTATTAATAAATGATAAAAAAAAATAATAATCCATGAGGAAAAGTCACACATTTCACAGAAGCTGTGCCTCAAAACAGTTCCTGAATCTGAGTTAATACACAGACTATATCAATCTTTGAGTGAAAAGGTAAAAAAATTAAAGCAAATAATCAAGAACAGAGAACCAGATCAAACACGGACGTTAATGAGGGATGTTTGATTGTGAGGACAAGGCTCAAATAGACCACAAAATTTAAGTTTTGAGGCTTTTTAAAAGGAAGAACTTCAACAACCCTCTCAGTTGTCACAGTATAGTAAGGTCGATACACAGAGCATTCATAAAGGTTATGATGTTCAGGGTTTTCTTGAGTGTTTTAGAGCAGCATTAACTCAGCTCTTCTGGTGCTATTTAACAGTCTTTCTATTATTATTTTTTCCACTTATATCATCAAAAGCAGGCTGAGTGGAAACACCTTTATGTATGAAGCAGGAGTTTAGTGCAGAAAAGAAATCGTTGTTTTTACACCTAACGATTGTACAGATGTACACATGTACAGATTTCACACCACACACCCCATTCTGCCTCAGTGGGGAAGAAGATGCTGTTTGCTGACAGCTGATGTGTGATGTGGGGAAGTGAAGCTTTTAAACTCCTACACAGACAAATAGGAGGCACAAATCAGAGAAAGCATGAGAATATGGCCATTTAGGAGGACGATGACCTTCGGAGAGCAAGATGAGAGTGAATTTTAAAAAGGCAAAGGAAGAAACATCTGAATTACTGCAGATAACTCAGTCAAACCCACACAAGGTGTGTGAACTGTGCTAACACAGAGGGCCTTGCAGTGGCCAAATGTATACCAATCTTAGACATAAAAGCACTGGATGTCTGCCACGATTGGAAGAAGTTTAAAGCAATTATTCCAAAGCAGCTAAACCTTAACACACTTTGTTTAGTTACAAGAATCGTGAAAGTACACTGAAGGTCTGAGATATTCTGAAACGGGTCCGACACAATTCCATAATTCAACTACACATTACACGTTAAGAGATGTAAAACCAGATTTAATTTCCCATCTAAGCCCGTGTAGCTGAATATCTATGCACAAATCTGTTGGATTAGTTCACAAAGGTTGAAGATGTAATCATTTAAAGAACTTTTAAATGTTTTATTATTGTATATTTTCACTGTGTGACAGCAGTATTTGATGCATTTCATCCTCATACAGACTCAGCATTTTCTTCACTCCTCTTTAAACTTTTCTGTGACCTCAATGTAAACATACTGTTGTGCTTGTTTGTTGCAGCATGGGACCCCTCCCCTCCTAATCGCTGCTGGCTGCGGCAACATTCAGATCATTGAGGTGCTGATGAGAAAAGGTGCAGAAATCCAGGCTAATGACAAGGTAAAGATTCTGTTCTCACTGTGGAGTTTAATAGTAAGGGACGATTATTTGTTTAATGATTGGTGTATAAAGATTTAAATAATCTTTTTCCACATCCATCGAGTATAGAAGTACTGTTGTTCTATGTGCAAGAGGTGACATAAGAATAAAGTGAAATACTGTGCATACTGTTACTCAACCAGTAACAAGTCAGCCCTTAGTCAACAAGAAGCAGCAGCCTCCTGTATGTGGAGCTGCTTGGTTTTTACCATCACAGAGCTGTCTGAATAGCAGACATGTGCACCAGATTTCTGACAGGCTCAGTTTTACACTGTTACCATGGCAGCCTCTTGACTAATGCAACTCCCAGCTGCAAGATGCTGGCTCATCCTGAAAATATTCATAGGTTGCTTGTCAGAAGCACAGTGTGTAGTGTGTTTATATCATCTGGCTGCAGACAGAATCTCAGATTTTTTCCAGTGTAAGTCAGGGGTAAAAATCTGGAATGTTCTTCTCTTTGGAATCTTCAGAGCGGGGCAAACGCTATCTACTACGCAGCGAGACATGGTCACGTTGAGACCCTGAAATTCCTCCATGAAAAGAAATGCCCTCTGGATGTCCAAGATAAGGTGAACGAGTCTCTTCTCCTCTCTGCATGTTACAAACACACATCCCAACCGATCATCTATTACTCACCACCTCCTACCACTAAAGCTCTCACAAAGCAAGACTGCAAAACACACACAAATTCACACAACATTTCACACACCTGAAGAGAAAACCAGTTACTCTGGCATTTTATCATCTTATTTGTTGTTGCTATAGAAACGGCTCTTGCAGAGAAAGATGAGTGTGCATGTTTGGTTTTTGATGTCGCTAGTGTGGCTCCAATCATAGAGCGTGCTCGGGCACACAGAATCCCAGAAACATTTTTCTAATCTCTTGAATCATTTTCTCCTGCTGGTGGTGTCCTCTTCTGTCTGTGAACAGCGAGCACAATCACCTTCGAGTAGACCAATGCTAATCTGCACTCCAGGCACTTTCCTGATTATTATCTAGTTCCTGTCCAGGGGATCATTAAAGTTTCATCTTACTTTATTTTACTGTAAGCTTCAAATCACAATCTGAAGGTGCCCGTGTGTGACCACATTAATGTGTCATGGAAAACTAGAAGAGCTGAATTTGCTGTTTTTAAAATATTTCCTGTAATTAAATTGATCTCATGAGGCTTTTTTTTTTTTTCTTTTCCTTTTCCGTGACCAAATTTAATTGAATTTTGTTATAAGTGGTTCTATTCATCTATGGGCAAACCTGTTGTCTTGGGTGTCGTTTTATCCAGTCAGCCTCCCTGCTAATGCACTGCAACTCTTACTGGTAGATATAAACTTAAAAGCGAATGAATCCCAAATGAGAAGATTAAAATGTTTTTTAATGGAAGTACTGGCTGATTCAGAGTAGATGGCATGGCTTACAGGAGCAGGTGTTTAACTTGTGTTACTGCAAATTAAAAAAAAAAGTCTTGAAGGGCTTTTTATTATTTTGTGTTTTCCATATCAAAATCACATTAATCAAACATGATTTATTTCCATTGTTTTTAAAGTCTGGGGAGACAGCTCTTCATGTGGCATCTCGCTATGGCAACGTGGATGTGGTGAGCTACCTGTGCAGCATCCACACCAACCCAGACCTGGCAGACAGGGTGAGCAGTCTCTCCCTCACCAGCAGTATAATGATTAAGTGGATCTTTTCTTTTTAAAGAGACTGAGGTGTGTTACTCTTTTTTTTGTTTTTCCATCTCCAGGAGCAGGAGACCCCTCTCCATTGTGCTGCATGGCATGGCTATTCTGCGGTCGCTAGAGCACTTTGCCAGGCAGGCTGCCATGTAGATGCCAAGAACCGCGAAGGGGAAAGTCCACTGCTGACAGCGTCTGCACGGGGCTTCGTGGACATCGTGGAGTGCCTGGTGGAGCACAGAGCTGATCTAAAAACAACTGATAAGGTGATCGGACTTTAAATGGATTTATTTCCACCATAACCCTAGTACCACATGTACAATTTTAATATTTCAGCTTATGTTGATTGATAAGAACTCTGGAACAATCAAACTTTTTTATTATTATTAGTGTGAATGCGTTTACGTGTTGACGCATTCACACTGTGTTCCTGTTTCTCTTTGTCTTATTATTCTTCCACCAAACTTTGGCACCTTTCTCCTCCTACACTGTTTATGCCACTTCAGCTCTTCAAATATTAAACTCTTCAGCAGATTCAGGAGATTTCTGCTATGACTTTTGTCATGTCTAACTTTTATATTTTGTGAGTCATTTAGCATTTTGTGCAAGTTTTAAATCCAGCCATACTGTGTGGCTGCATAGTCTGGTGGTTAAATAGGATGACTGGTTCCTGAGGTCCCAGGCTCAAATCCAGTCAGGGGCATCGTCCCATAAAGTCTGCTGATTGCTTCAGTCTTAACTTTAAATCATATACTATTCTTTAAGAAATTATAACTATTCTGCATAGTTTTCAGCAGTAAAAAATATTTTTTTACCACCTTCAGCGTCATCTTAATGTTAATTCGTTCAGAATTAACGCATTCACAGGTGCTGTTCTTCAAGATCAGCAATTTTCTAGTTCTTCCAACTTTTTTTCAAATGAGTCGTTTTTGCATGTGCACCAGTCTGGTGACATTATTAGAGGTTTCAGGGTGATGGTATATGCAGACACAGAAGTCTGCAGATCAAATTATCTGCACTTCTGAAAATCTTCTGAATTAAAAACCATAACAGAAACTTAGCTATTGTCTTGCCTGTGATTAGTAGATATTGATATAGAAAATGACTAAGTAAACAGAGCACAAAGAAAACAAATGAAAACGAGTCTGACGAGTTAAAACAATTATGTGGATAACTATAATGCCACCGCAAGCTGAACTGTTGACCCGGTCTGTGTTTCCAGGACGGCCATACTGCTCTCCATCTGGCCGTACGTAGGTGTCAGGTTGACGTTGTCCGCTGCCTCCTCAAACATCACTGCCCTCTGGACCAGCAGGATCGTTATGGCAACACAGCACTCCACATCGCCTGTAAGGATGGAAATCTACCGATTGTCATGGCAATATGCAGCACCAAGGCAAGCCTCGACGTACCCAACAAGGTGAGCACAAGCATGAAGTCCAGGGATACAGCATATCACACCATGTCGTCATTTATTTAACTTAGATTAAATAAATCAGAATCTTTTGTTTTGTTCAAGTTCAAGATGAGGGGTTTGTTTCCACATCATTCCACAAACTGACTGAACAGCTCCCGGTACTCAGCTTCTTGTAGTATTGATACACCCTACAACTGCAGGACTCGGTTATATTGGACGTCTGAGGTGTAGTGTGAAGAGAAATGGTGAGAGTACAGTACCTTGTGGTTCTCCTGCTGACCACATTCTCAGTCTCACAAACTGTGGTCTGTTTGTTAGGTAGGTGGTTGTGGCTTTTATCCAAAGTGACTTACATTTAAGAGTAAGAACAACAAGCAAGATTGGACATCATAATTAAGTGTTAGTCAGACTGCTTTGAGTCCAGTTGGACCCAGGTGCTGTCATGTAGTGCTAGAGTTTGTGCATATAATTTTTTAGTTTTTTTTTGTAGTTTTTTGTAACTCATTCTGTTGAGTAGAAGAGTTTAGCTAAGTGTGGAAATGCTCCTTAAACAGGTGAGTCTTTAGCTTGCTTTTAAAAGTGGATAAGGACTCTGCGGGTCGGACGGAGTTTGGTAGATCGATCCACCACCAGGGGGCAACAGAGAAGAAGAATCTAACTACTGATTTTGCGCCACGTTGTGTTGGGAGCAATAGGCATTTTTCGCTGGCAGAGCATAACTGTGGAGAGGGAGTGTAGCTCTGGATTAAGGAGTGAAGGTAGACCTGAGCTGTTTGGGTTATTGTTTTGTAAGCCAGAAGCAGAGTTTTGAATTTGATGCGCTGCAACTGGAAGCCAGTGAAGATCAATTAGTGACATGAGCTATTTTGAGCTGGTTGAAGACCAGACGTGCTGCTGCGTTCTGGATCATCTGCAGAGGTTTAACTGAGCATGCAGGCAGGCCAGTCAGTAAAGAGTTGCAGTAGTCAATGCGTGAAATGACCAGAGCATGAACCAGGAGCTGGGCCGTGTGTTTAGTCAGGTAGGGTCTGATCCTCCAGATGTTGTAGAGAACAAATCGGCAAGATCGAGCAACCGAGGCAACATTGTCCTTAAAAGTCAGCTGGTTGTCTACCATGACACCAAGATTCCTGGTAGAAGACGTAGGCACAAGCGTGACAGAGTCAAGCTGCACGCTTGACTTGCAGGATGTTATGATAACTGGTCTGTTGTCATTTAGGGCAGATTGAGGAGATTTCTTAGGTACCAGAGCAGAAATGTAGGGCAAAATGTTTTTCCCAGCACAGGAACCTTTTTCCTAAATCAGGCTAATGTTGAAGAGATGCTGTAAATTCCAGCATAGCTAACCTTGGGGCAGACGTCTGAACCTGCAGCCTTGTTCTGTTTCAGAGGTGGAGGCAGAGGTTGTCTCGGATGTGGAGGGAGATGAGACTGTGTTAAAAAGTTTGGTATGGTAGAAAAAGTTTGCGTACCACTGGTGAATAGTAAGACATGGCCTCAGTATACACGTCCAAGTTCAAGATGCTTAAGCTTTAAGTTTACTAGCACTGATAAATTCTCCAACAAACTCCATGATGGATTACTGGCCAAAAACCTGATCATGCCATATTTACAAAGAATACATCATCAAGATTTGACAGTAAACATGAAATTTACAACTTATTCAGTAATGTTTCAAATCTAAGTAGATGTTGAAATTGTTTTTCTTTTTTTTCTTTCTGTTTTTCTATTTTTGTTTTTCTATTTTATTTGTAATATATGGACTTGGGTGAATCCAAGTCCTCCTTCTACACTCAAACTCTTCTTACATGCTCTTTATAACATAGCTTTTGCTTTTGTGGTAACTTTGTGTGACCTGTAACACCACTGCAGTGAGTCAGCTTACAAACGATTATATTCCCAAGAAGCAGCCAGATCCAACTTGACTAGGGTTTCATAGCATTTGTCAGTTTGCTTTAAGGGTTTAACCATTTAAGACTGATGGAAACACTGGCAGAATTACCATGACTTGGATGAATTTCCTTATCCTTCTCAGTTGTTGTGCTTTAACTTGGCATTCTGCATAAAACAAGGTCCATAAAGAAATGGCTTTCTCTTCTTGTTGGGTAAAAATTTTACTGGGCTTCAGAGCTGTGGCCTCCACCTCATCTAACACCTTTGGGATTAACTGGAATGCAAGCTGTGAGCCAGACCTAATCACTCAGCACATGTGTTAGTGTCCTCACTAATATTGTTGTCTGAACATGGGAGCACATTCTTTTAGCTGGGATCCAAAATATTACGCAAGAAACTCCTAAAAGACAGGCTGTTAGAAGTGCAAATAATTGCACAAGCTTTAGAAATCAATGTTTTAACAGTCTAGTTTGGCTTCTGTACAAGGGTGTGCCCACAAACTCTGTGAGGCTGTTTTAAATAAGGCGTAGAGCGGAGAGGTAAACTAAGACAGACAGAAAATGTACCAAAGGGATTAAAGAGGGGGATTTTCTGCAAGTGTGAACGCCTGCACTTTTTAGGATTTTTGAGCTGTAATCCAATGGCATCTCATTTGTGCTCATAAATCTGGCCCTTAATGTATTTTAAATGAAAATCTGCAACATTCTGCTCAGCTTGAGTGAAATTAGCCGAGTTAAAACTAAGCCGACCAGAAATTTAAACACATCTCTTACCAATGGGCATGACATTTTTTATGTTTTAAGCATTGAAATCATAGTTATTCACATTTTTCTTATTTTCTTTCTTTATTTAATTGCTGGGTAATATGATGTAAACATGCCAGATTATAGCACAGAACCCTAATTTCTATCCATGAATAGAATGAAAACAACACCATACAAAAAAAGATAAAATTATAAAATAATAAAGTAAACATATATCAGATACATAAAGACAACACACAAATTAAAAACGATCATAGGTTTGATGTTCTTTGTCATTTTTTGAGATGAATTATGTGTGACACTTTCCTATACTATATTTTATTTGGATGACGTTCTTGAAGGGAGCTTTCACATACCAGGTTTATATTTGACTGAAGATCCTATCTTGCATTGCCAGACATGTCCTCCATCACGTTTCTACCATTGTTTATTTCATTTTCTATACTGACACCATCCATTTTAATATATTCTGCAATAGGATAGCTTTTCTGAAACGCTGCTCACACTCAAACATTTCAGCGAGCACAGTTGAGGGAATTGAATCACATCCAGAGCAGACGTCTCTGCCAGAGATGCTGTGATTTATGCATTATTTTCAGGTTTTTTCTTATTTTAAGCTCATCTAAAGCAGCATATCACACACTGCTGAGTCTGTGCCTGGATTTGTCTTTGCTGGGGAAAAAAATGAGACAAGATGGAATTGAAAATGTCTCCTGGTCTGTTTACATCATGATAGAAAGTGATGAATGCTTCAGGGTTTCTAGTGACAAAGGAAAATAATTCAAATACTGCGTCAAACATGGGTTAGCTTGTTGGGGTTCATTTTTGCAGATGCCTTTAATTAAAATGTTTTTGTATGTTAAAGAGAAAGAATTCTAACAGGTGGAGTCAGTGTTTGGGGTTCACTGTATGTTTAATCATGGCAGTTATTATGATAATTAGTTGGTTTTCAGAGGCTGTTGCATTCCTGTTTTATTCTCCTGATTTCCTCAGCTCAAACAGGCTGAACAAGCTCTGCGGGAACAAAGTCTTGCTGTGGCTTGCTATGTTCATAGTATCTACTAAGTCAACCACGACACAGCCACATGGATGCTTTATAGTCAGGTTTTTGTTGGGATGTGCACACATCCAAGGGCAAATCCTCCCTAAACAGGCACATTTAGATCATTTGTAAATTCTTGTTGACTCAATAATGAGATATTTCAATCATAAAATGCTATTTCTTAATTCAGAGATTTGATATATACTTAAAGAAAATATAAGCCCTTGTTTTTTATGTTTGTTCTGTTTCTGCTCATTTTATTGGACAATATCCTCAGCATGGTTGTGATGTTAGTTTCACTAGACTCAACTTTACAGTTTGCCACATTTAACTGAAATTACAACTAACATAAACATGCTTTGCAAGATACTAGTAACAGCTAGCTTATTCTGTTGCTATCACATTTCTGTGCCTTCATACTCTCTTTCAGTGTTTTCTACAGTCAGCTTGATAGGAGTCCATACTGGGCGGTGCCGGGCAGTATGACCAAAATTCTGTTTTACGGTAGTTTTCTAAATCAGTTTCATGGTATTTGACAGTATTGATTGATTTGTTTTGACTGGGTGTTAACCACATTTTCCACTGATGGAGAGTTTATTTACAGCTTGAATTACACCAAGAAGAGCCAATTCCATCATCATGATTTGTACATTGTATAATAATAACAACAGAAGTTGGCAAAACCATCTTCAGCTGTATGAGCTTCAGCTGTATGAGTTTGGCATTTGTTAACTAGATCCAGCACTTACTTTTTTGTCATAGTTGAACTTCCTCTCTCGTTTTCACTGCTCATCATCTCCAGTAACACTCCTGCTCTGCTGCATGCATGCTTAGCAGTTTCCTGCTTGCTATCTGAACCAGTGTTCGTTGTATAAGACAAGTTCATATCAAAAACAGGAACTGTTTACAGTAGGAACAGGTATACTGGCCATCACTAGCTCTGTGTAATTATAACAAAAGATAAAGTCTGAAAACACATGATCAGACTTGTGCAATTTCAGATATAAAATCTTGCTTCCTCTTAACTGGCCTTAACCTAAGTTTCCATCCACCTTGTTGCTCATTTGCAGAATGAGCTGCAGATGTCAAACCAAATAAATTTGTGTTTGACCTGTTTAGACTTCGTCTAATACTATGCCAGCTTTCATGGTCCTGTCACCTTGTGTTGACCTGAGAACTGTTGTTGGTTCTTCTTTCTTTACCCAGTACGGTAAAACACCCCTCCACCTGGCTGCTAACAATGGGAGCCTTGAAGTCGTCCGTCATCTCTGCCTGGCTGGAGCAAACATCGACGCAGTCACCAATGTACGTCACCACACACTGGTTTTCCTTCTTACAGTAGTAGCCATTACATAATGCTGTAGCCAAACATTTAACTGGCACTGCAGGTAAGTACGAGTTATTTTCCACTACTTACCTTTTGGTTTTTTCATTGCTTGGTGAGCTGTTATTTTTCTAATTCAGCTGCAGAACCTTTGGGTGCAGAAATTTAATCACATGACCATTCTGATAGTAAGCTGTGAAGATGTTTAGTGTGTTGGATGGTTTAATTTTGCTTTATATTGTAAACACATTATGCAATCAATGGCTGCTTAGTAAAGCTTTTAAATTATTTGAATCCATTTTCCTTCTTGAGTCCTGGTACTCGCTGATTTCTCCCCAAATTCAGTATTTAGTTTCTGTGAGAGTGTGAGGACTCCTGAGGGAAAACTTAGATGTCAGGGCTTCATTGCTGAGTCTTTACTGCAGATAAGGTGTTTACTGCTTTAACAGCGTCAGGCCCGGGATCAGATCAGAACCGGCTCATTAAAAGGAATCGGAGACCAGATTGTGTGTTTCACTGCTACGAGTTCCTGCTGTACATAAAGCATGTTTTCCCTCTGCTGCGTTAGAGATTTCAGACTTGTTTAAAGCTTCAGCTCTCACTACAGATTTTTCTTTTAAGCTTTTAAACAAAAAGAGCAAATTTCACCCACATTCAGTTTCCAGACATGTAGTGTTTGTTTTGGTGCTTTTGTTTTGATTTGGAATTTTGTTGTGCTGTAGAAATGATTAAAATCTATCTTCCAAACCAAAGTGAAGAGGTCCATCAAGTGGGAAAATTTCAGGCAAAGTGGGAAAACATCCTTTCCTTCATTGGTGACCCGACACTTATTGGATCTATTTAGATACTAAATTTACTATTAATACATGTTTGTTAATTTCTCTTAAACATCTGCCAGGGTGTAACACCTGTACCATGTTCTCTGTTATTCTTCAGGGCAGTTTTTGTTTTCCACTGTACTAAGTGGAAAACATGTAATGTCATCTTTGTAATGTTGGTTTATATAAGGAATAAAATAATCATGAAAAATAATAAAAACAAGGTGATGTACCTTCTTTAAATAAAATCTTTAAATTTGAAATATGTTAAAAAAATTCTAAAAGAGTTTAAATTGAATCAAATCTTAAAGGTAATAGTTAAGGGTAAATAATATATAATATATCATTTACAATAAAAATTCAAATAAAATTAAAAATACTTAATCCCTTAAAGGTAATTATATAAATTAATTTTAAAAAAACATGTTTAAAATAATAAAAAAAATAAATATATATAAGAATATGTGATGTTTTGTAAAAAAAAATAAAAAAATTATAAGAATTATGAATTATTATATGTAACTTGATCACAGAAATGTATTTGTTGATAGAATTTTGGGATTTTTTGTTATGTTTTCTTCCCAGTTGACTGTGAACATCTGTAATTGCCATCATCCCCTCGGCTTTGGGTTGTGACCTGGCTGTAAATGAAGCACCTGGCCCAGCTGCAGAGCCACAGCTTTGTTTGTTTTTCCACTACGCTGCTGAGGTTGCTGTCTCGTTAATACTGGCTGCTTGGGCACCCGTTATTAAACGTCTCAGTGCTTTTCCTGTCGGTATTCAGAGTTGCACAATAGATTCAGCTTCTGCTGTTTATAAGACAGAGTTTTGTTTTTGAGCTTGTATTGATGGAGCTTCCAGATGTTGCTGAGTAGTGAAAACACACTTTGGACTTTCCCAAGTCTTCCCTTGGTGATACACTGAGTAATGTACCTAAAATAATCTTTTCTTTGTAATCCTGCATACAATGAAGTCACTCTTTGCTATTTTGAGTTAATCTGTGTCAGTTTAACCCATCTTGTCATACAATATAGTCCATATAAGGTTTGTTTAGAGGTGGAAGTGTTTAGTGGAGTCTAGTTGAATATGTTGAAGGCATCTTTTTCCTCCATATTTTACGTCTTTCCGCATCTTTTGCCAGCTTCTCTCTGAGACGCTCTGTTTAACTCCTGCTTCTTTAAGGCAGGTGGGAAAATGGCAGTTCTGTGGCTGGGATGAACCAAGCTAGATGGAAAATTAGGAAGAGAAAACCTTTGACTGTAATTGAGACAGCTTGAAGAGATGATGACACCCTTTGCTGTTGACTTTGGGTTTTCTGAATGTATATGCACAAAGAAGAAAAAGTCAACAACCTTCACTGGCAGCTGTTCCATGTCCAAGTTTTTTTTTCTCTTTCTTTATCTTTCTTGCTGTTAATATTGTATGACAGCTGATGCATGTTTAATCCACCAGCCGCATATTGAGATGTATAATTCATTGTCCAGAGGTCTGTGTTGTGTTGGGAAGCAGCTGAGGGAGTGAAAGCAGAGAGATCCAGTTGTTTCCTGTGATTGGCTTTCTTTTATTTCTTTTCTTTGTTTATTTAATTATTGTTCGCCCTTTTGAACTACCCATAAATTAATTGATATTTAATGTAAAATGGAGAGACATGGATCATCTAGTATTCTGCTCCAGCTCCGTGGCAAACATAAGGCCAGCCGTTCAGTCTGTCGTTGCCAAGCATCAGTAGTAATAATCGTGATGCCCCACCATCTGCAACAGCCCCATGAATTTTCTCACTTATTCCTGTGATCATATTCTGGCTTCACCTCATTCACATTTACATTTTTTGACATTTTGCTCTTCCAAACAACTGAAAGGTCAGCGTTCTAGTACTCAAATGACCACAGAGAAAGAAAATTTAATTAAACCCTTTTGTTGTAAACCAGTATTGAACATCTTTTACTTTAATAGTCTGTAGAGGGAAGACCAGACAGTGACAGGTGGCTCCGTTAGTCAATAAGACATGAAACTTGTCACAAATGTGGTTTTTCTTTCAGAGTGTTGAAGGGGAATTGGAGATTAACACAAAGCAGATTAGATCTAGAAGAGCCAGACAGAAGGAATGAAAGGGAGCAGCTATCGTTCTAAACCAGTGGTTCTCAGACCCTTTTCAACATTGTACCCCCATGTAATTTCTCAGCCAAATACGCCCTAAACCAGGGTGTTAGTTTACATTTTAGATTAGGGGCTATATTCAACACAATTTAATCTTAAATTGACCCGACCAGTAAAATAACAGCATAGTAAATACCTAATAATAACCTATTAATCCTGAAAACTCCACTTGTTTTAGTGCAAAAAAGTACAAGTACATAATCAAAATTATTCTTTTTTATTTATATTATTTCTTAACATACATTGCTTTACATATATATATGTGTGTCTATATATATGTGTAGATATGTGTGTCTATATGTATATGTAACATTTTTTTAATTTCCTTTTTTTATTTTTTTTATTTTTTTTATTTTTTTTTTCTAAATGCAATTTATTAAATATATTTTAGATTTTATTAGACATATTTTTATCTATAATTTTCTACTTATTTCATTTTATTTGCATATTTTATTTATTTTACATTTTTACATATTTACTCATTTACACTTGCATTACAACCTACAGATCACAATGGATTGAAAAATCCTGTATTTCACATTATGATTAGAATAACTTTTCAAGATCTAGAAGTTATTCTAAATGTACGTACATGTACATTTCCATATCTGTGTAGTAATCCTCACCACCTGAACTGACTCATCAAATAATACAAACTAAAGTCAGATCTATGAAATAAGAAAGAACAACTTAGCCCCCTTTTTTAGTTTATCATGGACCCTCGGGAGTGTCTCCAAGTACCCTGAAGGGCACGTGTGAGAAACACTGCTCTATAAAACACTGCTGATTGAGGATTTTTAATGGACAGTCTGGTGTATTCGTTGCTTTTAGCTTTGGCTCATAAACACACAACATTTCTGGTGGTGATGACTTAACTGATTTGACAGATGAAGAACAATTATCTGGATTTAATTTTGGTAAATGTGACTTAGTAATATTTGGGTGCTCATTTAATAAAATTAAATGAAATTCTGGGGGCTTTTTATCTGGCTGAAGATTTATCTCCTTTTTCTTTTTCTCCGTCAGGATGGAAAGACGACCGAGGATTTGGCTTCAGCGGAGCAACACGAACACATAGTCACATTGTTGGGCAAGCTCAAAAAGGTAAGCACAAGTATTCGTTACACTTTGATTTAAATGGAAGACAAAGAAAGGAAATGACATCACTCCATTAAGTGGGATGAATTACTGACCCCTGAGTCGGGAGGTAAAACTTTTCTGTTGGTGTGTTTGTGTGTTTGAGAGAGAAGTGAAGGTGGTGATGATGATGCTCAGTCAGGTTTCACAGTGAATAATCTATTTTGGTGCAAATGTGTCAAGAGGAAAACGGAGGCTGTGAGAGTTTAACAGTCTGCCTTCATCAGAGCTTCTGACAGCTTTATTCAACATTAGCAAGTAGATGCAAACTCTTCATCTTCCATTTGCTTCATGGCGTCTTCATCTTCATGCAGAGATGCAGATGAAAACATAGTGTAGAAATCTCCAGGTAAGAGACAAGATTCAGTTCCAGAAAGTTTATTTTCTCTTTGTATTTGGTCACATGTGAGTTGATGGTTAAAGAGCAAAAAAACATAGAAAACTGCAGCCAACATACAATCTTAAAATCATGAGCTAGTACAGTATTTGACAGCTATTTAGCTTTTTTGCGTATATATATTCAAACAATGACTGACTTAGATAATATGAAGTCTGAGCCTGGATATCAATTATCCGGATATCCACTGGCTGCTCTGGAAATCCGGAACATTGACCTTTACCCCAAGAGGCTAATTCTGCATCCAGACGCAGCCAATGGAGCTGGAAGGTTATCAGCCTGTTGGAATTTACACCAGCCTTACTTTTTTCATAAAAATGAGCAGATTATACTGTAAGTGCAGCTGAATGCTTTCAATCGTTCTTGATTATTTATTTTTTTTTACTATTACTATTTTTATGAAAGGAACAAAGTAACCGTTTGCTCTGAACACATTCGATATTATCTTTAAACTTATTTATTTATTTTGGCTGTCCGACATTTAAAAAAATTTGAACAGACAAAGATGGATTAATGTAAAGAATAAATAAATACTATCTTAATTAATTATTAAAATAAGATCTTATTTAATTGATACATAATTAAATGTCTTCAGATCTCTCACCAGAACTGTGATCTTCAGAACCTCCGTTTGAATCAATGCCAACATTGTCAGTTTACTTAACTTGATTTGTGTTTGCACATTAACTTTATACCGTTAATATTAATAGTACATTTTATTTAAAGGTGTCTTTCAAAGCACACAAGGATGCTACAATAAAAACAGAATCAAATGTAGAAGCACGAGATAAAAGAATATAAAATCAAAGATAAAGAAATAAATAAAATGTGGGAAAGTGAATGAAGTTGTTTGAGGTAGGTCATCTTGAACAGGTAAGTTGATGTTGGTGGTAAAGAGTTCCAGAGCCGGGATTTTGAGGATCGATTTTGAAGTTGATGTGATGTTTAACTGGGATCCAGTGAAGCTGCTGGGGTGGTGTGATGGATGGGAGGGGCTTTGGTTTTAATGTGAGCAGACAAGTTGTAGCTTATGTAGGGAATCAATCTGGGAGGTGACAAGGCTGTGGAAGAGGATGGCGGTGGTATGGGGGGTAAGGGAGGGACAGACGTGATTAGTGTAGAAGAGAAAATGCAGGCCGGTGATGTTGTTGGTGTGAGATTAGAAAGATGGTGTGCAGGATGACTTCTAGACTCTTAACCTGAGGGGAGGGGAGGTTGAAGAATTGCCAGTTTTTGGATGCTGTAGTTTTATTTGCAACCGGGAGAAACATTTTTTTTTACTATTAAGCACAAACTGTCAGATGTCCATGTCTTTCAGCTCCTCTCGTATCGACATCCTCCCTCCTCTACCTCCTTTGTTTTGTTGTAACCAGCCTCATTCTTTACACCGACCAACCACGGCCACATCTTCGTTTTTAGTTCTAGATGTCTCTTTGTTTAAAGTTCGTTCCTCGTTCAGCTGCACTTTGCTCAGTTTGTAACTCGTAAACGAGGCCATTTTAACGTCAGCACGTAGCCAATGGATGTAAGATGCTTCGTGGAATAGTCTTCATGGGGAACACTGCCAGGAGAAATAACCTAAAGGGCTTGCTTCATTCATCACCTGCCAAACTGGCCACTAAGCTTTCATCTATACCCACTAAAATGAGCTTTAACTCGCATTTGGTGGGTTGAAAGGTTTTAATTTAGAGTCCAGCTCAGAAGTGAGAAGTTGAAGTTGGATAGCTCAGCATATTTCATTTCAGAACATTTAATCCATAAATGGCCTCCAAGTTTTCTTCGTTGCCCTTCTGTAAACAAGCGCTGCTTTGGATATTCAACTTCCTTTTTTCCTCCTTTATGTTCCCCAAGTCAGAATAAATCACCAGCTAATGGTTTCTAGAATAGGCAGATTTTTAATAAGTCCAGCAAAGTTTCCTCTCTTTCGTATTGTGCTTGTGATCCGATAAGATGAGTCTAAAGGCATCACGAGCCTTTCTGGACAAATTTATATAAGATTTGATTGGGCTTGACTTAAAAGTCACTTCATGGCACACATCACCATCAAAGCTGTGAACTTCTTTCAACATTGTTTCAACCCTGAGGTGTATGGAAGGCTTAGTCCAGTGTCCCCCAGTATCCCCAGCCCGCATCGAGTCTCATCCACCAGAACACACAGACTTTACATTTAAAGCTAAAAGTAGACGACTTCAACTCTAATCCATTTTTCCAGAAAACCTGCTGAGATTCAGCACAGAGCGTGAAAACATGAAGGCAGCAACTGTGAAAACAGTCATCTTCTGCATATGCTGGGCTAATTTAAGACGCTCTGCCACATGGATGCCAGATTTTTGATAGAGAGGATGACTTCTGAAGAGGAAAAATAAATGAATAAATAAATCAGATTGAGTTCACCTTAAATTTATTCCTAAACTAGAAGCTGTCCTCTGTGAATCACAGCTATTGAAATTAGAAACTTTATTTATTAAATGCGTTAACATAACCCGTGTGGGCGTACAAAGTGCTTTCACATCCCACACAGCCACTCACAATGTCGGAGGCCACTTCTGATGCATGACTCATCTAGTGGATGGTTAAAAAACTGTCTTACATGTTAACAAATGTTATCTGTTGAACTGGCAGAGTTACAGATTAAATTACAGAGAAAAAGCTTCTTTTTTTTTTTGTTTGTTTGTTTTCCTGGTGGGTTAATGGATGGATCCATTCACACAACATAAAGAGGACAGACCTCAATACTGAGTGGTATAAAAAACAATGATAATTCATTTTGGCTGCATCAAATGATGGTTTACACACATCGTACATTAAGCTTGGCTTGTTGTTGTAACAGCTGTGAAAATAAAAAATGATTCATTTGAATACTGTTTAATTTCTGTGGGACATTTTTATGTACAACTTTAGTGTTGAAAGCTTTTCTTTGGGGTTTATGGGAATCTGCAATTACACAACCCTTGTTGAATGATATGTAAAATAGTTTATTCCTTTAGTTTATTAAGTTTGTAAATGTAATTAACAGAAAATTAAGTGGGAAAAGGGGAACAAAATAGCAATAAATGGCATAGAAATTCAAACCCAACAAGAAAAAAAGAAAAGAACACAAACAAAACTTCCAGACATTTCCTTGAAATCATTATGGTTCAAAAACGGAGTAGGCAGAAGTAAGAACTTTTCCAGGCCTACCCCCTTTTACCTTCTTTATGTTTGTATATTAGAAGTGTTATTATAAATTTATGTTCATTGCATTGCATACAAGTATGTCAAGATACATTTAAATAAATAACTCCTGCACCCATACAGTAATATTGATTCATGGTTGCACACTCATGGTCATTCAACTACAAAAAATGGGAGTCTACATAATGTTTCCATCCTGTGATAAAACAGGAGGAGGTCTGCCAGGGAAAATGTCATTCTTTTTGATAAATCCTCTTCTGTTGTGTTTTTTTGGGTCAGGACAACCATAAACTGAGTTACATCCAGCAGCTACGGCCCACTCAGACCATCCAGCCCAGGATCAAACTGAAGCTGTTCGGATACTCTGGGTCTGGGAAGAGCACCCTGCTGGAGTCTCTGAAATGTGGCATCCTGCGCAGCTTCTTCAGGAGGAGGAGGACGACACGTATGACCAACGCTGCCCGCCACCCCAACTCCCCCATCAACTCCAAACCTGCTGGTGTGTATTCTGCCTAACTTGTCTAACATAATTAGTTATACTGTGAACATTTTTCCCCACGTTTCTGGTTAAAGCTTTTATGTTATATTCATGGGGTCACCATCTTTCGTCTGTTTGCATATCAACAGATATCATTTTTTTTGCTTTGGTGCCCCCTAGTGGAGGTTTTAAACAAGACAGTGTGAAATGAAAAATGTGTACACACACACTGAGATCCTCCGGTTAACTCTGAGAATTAACTCCATTCTGGAAACCTTGAGCTGAATCATTCTGCTGTTTCTGCTATTTTCATGGAGGTCAGTCCTCCACAGAGTGGCAGGTCTATGGTTAAACTCCCTGATGTGGTCAGTTGTGCTGTGATCCAGCACACACACCAGCACCTTGTCTTCAGTCTTTCTTTGATTTGCACACTCAATCACACATGCTGGAGCGTTTCTGTCTCTATTTCGTGGTGCTCTGAGCTATTACCACCCAGACAGACGTGATGCTCATTCAGATAGTGGTCAGGTACGTGAGCTGTATCAAGTTACTGATCCAGTCCTGTACCATCTGGAAGTCTGCAGTGTCTGCCAGACTCGTCTTTTGTTGTTCCTTCAGTTTCCAATGAAATCTGTAATTGTCTTTATTGACTCCGTTAAATCTGCAGCAGTACGTAACACATCCACGCTGTCGTGTTTTTGTGTTGTATTTATATCCAGGTAAACTTAACAGAAGCATCAGTTTCTTGGCTGTCAGCTTGTTGAAGCTACAGTCCTTCCTTTCATGTAATCTATAAAATGGCACATAGTGGCATTGGTTGTGTTTTGATGTTCGATTTGTTTTTAAGAGAACAGAAGCGCTAATAATTGGTCATCTTTTCATCCCTGATGTCTGAACCTACAGTACAGCTCATGCTGTTAGTGGAAAACTGAACCGCCTCCCAAGTGCTTGATAATGAATCCCGCTGTCCTATATCTAATGGAACTGACGTTTTACAGTCAGAAGTCTTCTTTTAAAACTAACTTATTTAATCAAAGCTGAAGTGTCTTCACATTTTAATTATCCAGGCTAAGCTTTGTTGTGTCTTCTGCTGCAACCAGTTCTGCAGCTTACTCTTTTGCTGGTTATCATTCGGAAAAAAAACATTTTAATGTCAGATTTCATCTCTTTAAACGGCTCATGCAGTCTCTGAAGAAACCTTTTCTCACAAGAATCATTCACACTAAATATTCATAATACACGTGATCTTTATCTCTCTCTCTCTCTGTCTCTCTCTCTCTCTTTTTTGGGTGGGAGAAGATGGGGGGGTGGCTGGGGGTGGCTGGATTTGTGGCTCGCAGTTCTCTGGTCCACCGGGGACGTC
>JBAFTB010000013.1:5397815-5417382 GCA_037177355.1 Melanotaenia trifasciata | reverse complement strand
ATGCATTGTGGTCTATATTGACCCGTCTAGTGACCATCGATGCTCACTACTTTTCAAGGTGCATTGTGGGTAATTTTAAGTGCCCTACTTTTTTCTGTCTGGACATTCGGACACTCCAACAAAATGGTGTGACCCCTATATAGGGCACTATGTAGGGAGTAGGGTGCACATTCGGACACAGCCTTACTTTATTATTCCTCAAAGAAGACGTGAATGATGTTAATACCTCCACTCCTCCACGTCTGCAGAGGTGCAGTCCAACGACGCAGCTGTCGGAGCGTTTGTTGGCCACCCTGCCGACCTGGAGGAAGCTGAGCGGACCCAACCAGTTCACCTCATGGCAGCAGTTTGTCAGCGACGTCCAGGAGCACATCAACCCACTGGTCAGCCAGGATCATCTCCGCACGCTGGCCCTACAGCTTCACAGCATGGGTGAAGTGAGTGTTTCAGATACAGGAAGGATCAGTTCAACAGACCTAAACCGGGGTTCAGGAATCAAACACTGTTTTAATTTGGCTACTCAGCATTTTGTCTGAGAGTATTTTTTCTTCACCACATACAAATTTATCTCTGACACCTTTGACTTGCTTATGTTTTTTCCTCACTCCATCCACAGATCAACATCATGCAGAGTGAGACGGTGCAGGATGTTGTTCTTCTGGAACCTCGCTGGCTTTGCACCAACATCCTTGGCAAACTACTCTCTATTGAAACCCCGAAGGCCATTCACCACTACAGAGGGCGCTACAGGCTGGAGGAGGTGCAGGCTCTAGCCCCTGAAAGCGACGTCGAGGAGCTGCTACAGATCCTGGATGCCATGGATGTTTGTGCCCGTGACGTCACCAACCCCTCCATGGTGGATATTCCCGCCCTCATCAAGACAAACGGCCTGCATCGCTCCTGGACCGAAGAGGAGGAAGAAGAGTCTCTGATCTATGGAGGCATCCGCCTGGTTCCTGCGGAGCATCTTACTCCGTTCCCCTGTGGCTTGTTTCACAAGCTGCAGGTGAATCTGTGTCGCTGGAGCCACCAGCAGAAGCCTGAGAAGGAGGGCGGGGAGGATGTTGATGGTGACATCCACTTGTGGACAAATGGAGCCAGAGTGAGCCAGGCGGGAGTGGAGGCCATGGTCCTGCTGGTCAACCACGGGCAGGGCGTGGACATTCAGGTGCGTGGACAGGACTCAAAGCGTGCCAAGTGTTACACCCTGTTGGACACCTTATGCAGTATAACGGAGAACCTGCTGGCCTCCACCCTCCCTGGACTGCTCACAGCCAAATACTACTTGAGTCCCCAGCAGCTGCGGGAGCACCACGCCCCCATCATGGTCTACCAACCCAAAGATTTCTTCCGTGCTCAAGTCCAGCGGGAAACCTCGCTCACCAACACCATGGGCGGCTACCGGGAGAGCTTCAGCAGCATCCTGGCCTTCAGCTGCGCTGAAGTTTACCAGCAGGGGACTTTGGGAAGCAACATCCACATATCAGACGTGCCCCTGTTGGCTCGCAGGAAGCTCTGCCGCATGCTGGACCCCCCAGACGCTTTGGGGAAAGACTGGTGCCTGCTGGCCATGAACCTCGGCCTGACAGAGTTGGTGGCCAAACACAGCAACGGGACTCCAAACGGCACCCCGGACCCGGACTCCCAGCACACCGAGCTGCAGCCCAGCCCGACCGCAGCGCTGCTGCAGGAGTGGAGCGGGCGAGCCAACAGCACAGTCGGCGTGCTGATGACTAAGTTGAGGGAGCTCGGCCGCAGAGATGCCGCAGACTTCCTTCTCAAGGCATCGCCTGTTTTTAGGGTCAACATGGAGGCTTTGGGTGGTGCCCCAAACGGTTATCCCCCCACCTGCAACGGTGGCACATCGTACAACTCCATCAGCTCCGTCATATCTCGCTGAGGGGAGCGCTCAGTATCTTTTGCCAAATGTTAGTCTGATGTGAAGTTTTTCTTTTAAGTGGAAGGTCTCAGATTTGAGTGAATGAACATAAAGTGCAATCGTTACCGGAGTCCAGCTGCTCGCTCTTTAATCACTCCATTTTGTTGGCGTATGAACCAGATGTTGTGTTTTGCTGTACAGCCAACCTTTCCCTCTAACATGAATGTTGTGAAAGAACTAAACATCCTGAGCTCCAAAGAGGAATCCTGTGTTTTTTCTCTTCTTAATATTGTTGTGCTGCTTATTAATATCCCTCCTACCCTGCTGCACACTCAAGTCTCACTCCTCTTACAGCCAACAGGCAAAGAAAAAGAAAATAAGAGAAGCTCTGTCTTATTAAAAAAAAAAAGAAAAAAAGATGGCAGCCTCTTTGTTTGGACCTTTTATATCTCCCTCTAGTGCAAAACTGAGGGCTTAATGTGCGTCTGTGTTTGTGTAGGAGGCTGCTAGCTCCATCCATTAGTTCCAGCCGATATCTCCCTTCCTGCTTCTGATTTTTCTTTTGTTCATCTTAGTGTTTAATGAATTTACAGCATTTTTTTCAGTGCCTTCTACCTCCCAAAAAGCACAAACAGACTTGTTATTACGACAGTAGTTCTCTAAAAATGTTTGAAGAACTGTGCCTTGTGGACACTTTCAAATTTTTACAAAATTTAACAAATTTCAAAGAACTAAAGAAAAGGCCATTTTAGATCCAGCACAGGACACTCAGTGCGTTTTGTAAGGTTAAACTTGTCATTTTTGTTTGGATAACAGCAAACAAAGCTGTATGTTGATGTGTAGGTTCAGTTATTAGTTGTCAAAGGGAAACTATTTCATTCATGTTTAATTGGTTTAAAGTCGAATATAAGCGTTCACTCATCCATCCAACAGTAAAAAATCTGATATTTTGTTTGATTTATGTGTAAACTGGTTTTTAGAGGTCCCAGAATTTCTCATTAAATTTATTTAATTTGAATTTTACCTTAAACAAACCACATAAGTCTTCACTCTAGTATAGTTTCTGTCTCAGGTCAGAACATGAAATTATACAGATGATCTCAGACTCTTATTGGTCTTACCTGTTACAGCCTTTACTCCCAGCAGATGGCAGTAATCGTACTGCAGTGCATCTCTTCTGTGTTTAAAATAAACTTATTCACTTTTGACCGGTGGTTTTCTGCCCCTAAATATATGAATTTAAGTCAGAATAACTCACATTTGCTTGTATAAAAATGTTTTATATTAATACATTAGCATTTTATCTTTTTCTTAGGCCAGTTACATTTTTTCTGTTACTATTACAAACCAGATGGTGAAGATTCTCAGCACTCAGTCATTTTATCATGTTACATTACAGTTGTGTCTCTCTGTGGAGCAACAAAACAAAACTTGGTACCAGTGGTTGTTGCTTGTTTGGACTCGGTCTATAAACTACTAAAATAATCATACATCCCACACACTGGACCTTTAATGCATTTACTGGGACAATTTAGACCTAATCAAACTGTTAGGTAAACCAAACAAATAAAATCTTATTGACTTTGTAAGCTCTGGCCTCACCCCATGTTTTACAGACCTTTTTGTTACCCTGGGTCTTTCTGTTGCAGCCAAATGTCGGTAATTAGGAACTGAACACTGTCTAAAAGTGGGAAACTCTGGGACCTGTAAACCAAACCGTTTCTGCATGAGGTTTTCACATCCTCAAAAGGGGTTTTTGGACTTGCATAAAAACAAGTTTTTTATTTACATATAGTAAAAGCTCTGAATCTTTGCAGCCTGTAACCGGCTCTCTGCAGTGGTTCAGATTGCTGCAGAGCTGCTGTTAATAATCATGATCGCAGACAGGGTGGCGTTTGTTTTTGATCCCGCTGAGCTACGGGGTCTGACAGACTTTAAAAAAAAAAAAAAATTTTGTTTTTTTATTTTTTCGAGGGGATGGTGATTTAGTCTTTTCTAGCAGCCGGTTCCAGTAATCGTCCCCATCAGGTCGACACCTAACCTGCCGTCCACGGCGTCAGGTTTTTGCACAGTGGCACCAACGCCACCTCCATCAAGCTAAATTTCAGCTACTTTCATTATAGTCAGTGTTGGCCGGCCACACGTGGCTTCACATCTTCTTTCACTTTGTCTTTTTCTTTTTTACAACATGAAGCTGAAAAGGCAGGGAAGCGATGAAGTGGAGTTTGTATTGTGAGCTGAAAAAGGCCGAAGGCTGCTGACGACGGAAATGTCAGACACATTTTCGCTTTGTGTGAGCTGGTGTTTTCTAATGCTTCTCCTCACATGGAAACAGAAAAATGCACATGTGATGTTAACAAAGTCTTTTTTTCGGAGCAGTTTGTAAAAGATAAACTTGGTGCCAGACTGCAGTATTTCCTGTGTGCTTCACTTCCTCCAGTGTTACCATCTGTTCCGACTTAAAACTAGACTTTTTAAAGCTGGTTTTGTCTCGGCCTGAATTTGCCAATTGACACAGCAAACTTGCGGCTGTAATGTAAATACTTCAGGCCTTTTTTTCACAAAATCACCCTCACTTTTCTGCTTTTTTTTTTTTTATCTCTTGTGTCTTTTTTGGCCCAAATACGTTGAGGCAGAATGAATGTAACACGTTTCCTAAGAAAATGGCAACAACTTAAAACAAAATGAAAGAATTGATTGTGTGTACAAAAACACAAATGTCCCAGAACTGGTCAGAAAACAATGTTTTTTGTGTAATCATTGCCAACGATTCACACTGGTTCATTCTTCTGTTGCCGTGTACAGATCACAAGCTGAGATGCGATGTTTTGGGAAGGGACGTTAATATTATGTCTGTTTTACTTGTTTTTGTTGTAAAAGCTAAAAATCACTGATATTATCGAGTTTGTCTGTGTCTCTTTCCCCCAGAGGGTTCAGACTGTGAATCTACAGAAACAAGTGGATTTTTATGAGGAGGAACAAACTTTTTTTCTATTTCTTTTTGAGTGAATTTCTCCCTGAAACTCTGTTCTTATCACCGCTTTGCACAAGTCTTTTTGTCGCTATTTATGTTACATTCTTTTAGCATGTCTGGGAATGCCATGTTCTTAGTACTTCTGACACTTTATAGTGTAATACGTTTTATAATAAATTCTTTACCTAATACCACTGTCTCCTAATTGAATCTGTACAGTTTTTGTAAGTAGGGGATGGAAAGAAGAAAGGGGAGAAAAGCATGTAATGGAAAGCAACTGTTAACACACTTAACAGAAAACATCCTATGGGCTCTTTAAGAAAACAAAGCAGACCATCATCAGGAGCACGATTTGGACAGGGATCCTTGGCGATGATGATGATGATACCCTCTGAGGATCAGAAGCACAAAAAGAGGGCCCTAAAATGATCAGATAACCAGAACCTAAGTTAAGAATAAATCTGTTTACTACAGTTTTAGGAGTGTAGTGCAACATAAATTGCAGCTGTAATGAATGAATTTATTAAATCTGAATTAAACACGTTTTATCTGCAGCTGGATCTGCAGAAAGTGTGAAAGCAACACAAAATGCCAGCAACAGATAAAGTATTGAAGGGAATAACTACGTGACCAGGAGAGTTGAATATAAAGCACGTTACACATTTCAGAAACACGGGGTGACGTAAGGATTTGGTTTTAATATTTAGCTAATTTTATCCTTTTACAAAAACAAAAGTTCCTACAGCAATTTAAAGAATTTGAAATTATTAAATAAAGAGAATGGTCATGTGGTTTAATTTTTGTTAAAATAAATGACTGTGTAAATATATGGTGTTTATCTGACCTTGCATTTATCTTATTTTAAGGTCGGGAAAGGATCAGATTACGTTTGTGTTTTTCTAAATGCCCTGATACATAAAACTTGATAACTAAAAGAGAACGTGCTTTATTTATTTATTTATTTTTTTAAATGAAGATTCATATACACATTTTGTAGCTTTGAATCTGCAGTAATCACAACAGACTGCTTCTAAAGAAACACCTCAGCAGGTTTAAACAAGACAAGTTCAAATCTGTTGTCAAACCAGAGCTGCAGGTACCCCCTTCAGATTCCACACAGTGTTATTTACGCTTCCCTGGATTCACGTTGGTCCTTTAGCTGCAGAAGCTTTAACGGTGAATCCATCTACTCACATGACAATGACCTGTCTACTGCCTGTCTCAGCTTGCACCAACTGCTGTGTCATTCAGAAAAGTTTCATATGACTCAGCTTTCTGGAGCAGAAATGTTGTTTGAACTTGTCAGGTGTACATAGCCTATTCCAGAGAACAGCAACTGTGGGACTTGTTTACTAGATATGAAATTACATTGTGTACACTGTGTATGTTAATGTGACATTATGGTTATTGTAGAAAAAATAAAGAGCAATATATGTATGCTACACTTTATGATGGGATAAAACTACATGGATATTTTAAAGGTGCGGCACATATACATAGATGTACATAAATGCATGTGACTCTCATAGACTTCTTTCACAACACAAAAAAAAGGAATGAAAGTCATTGTATAGACAGACAGGTTGGATTTCATTCCTATAAGAAAGTTTGGAAGAAACTAAACAAGTCTAAAAGAAAGAAAAGCTAATTCTCTACAATTAAGGGATATTTCACCCCTGAAGAGAATGACCAAATCAAGGACTCACTGAGTGGTTTGGTATTAATTGATACCTTTTGAGTTGAGTCTCAAGTTAAACATCGTCCTAAAGAGGCATTCATGGCTTTGTTAGTACATGATTTATGCATGCAACTGCTACTGTCATAATCACAAGTGCACAAGTTAATGTACTTAACACCTACATAGGATAGGCTATATGAAAAACCACTAAGTGAGGTCTTGATTTGGTCATTCTCTTCAGGGGTAAAAGTGAACCCAAATCATGCCAGTAAAATATCCTTAATAGTAGAGAAGAGCTCTGAATTTGCCTTTTTTTTTTCTTTTAGACTTGTTTTGTTGCGTCCAAACGTTCTTATAGGAATGAAACTCAACCCGTCTGTCTATACAGTAACATTCATTCCTTTTATGTGTGTTGTGAAAGAAGTCTATAAGAATCACATGCATTTATGTTTAAGGAGCAATTGCGCACTTAGCTTTAAACTCTTTTACTCGTTGGAATGAGTTAGAAATATTTGTCCAGCTCTTTGGCACAACTCAGCACTGAATGAGCTGCGTGCACTTACACCAAAGATGATATTGTTTGATGAAATCGTGATCTTGTAATTAAACAAAGGAATATTATAGAAGAAAACAAACCCCAAATAAGGCACTACCTCTAGCACTATATGACAGCACCTGCATCCAACTGGACTCAGCAGTCTGACTACCACTTAGTTATGGTGTCCCATCCTGTTGTGTTGTTTTTATTCTCAGATGTAAGCCGCTTTGGATAAAAGCATCTGCTAAATGACTGTATAATAGACAAAAAATGGACATAATAACCAGATATGAGACACATTGGCAATGCAGGAGTGTATTATAGCACAAACTGTCATAAAGTGACGAATCTGCAGGCCTCAGGTAGCCTTACTTTAATCAGTTACCACTCTGGCTCTGTTAAATCTCCCTCTATATAAAATTCTTTTTAGATTCCTTTGTTTAATACCAAAAATCAGCCCAGTGCTAACATCTTAGCACTAATATGCAAGCATATTGCTAATAACTAAGTAACTTAGCTTGACTTTGCTGCACATTTTTTTACTTAGTACTGTCTAAACATTTTGTGAAAGCTTTTAATCAGAAAATAAACGATGGCACTGACTTTTTCTCTCCCATCTCAAAGTTTTATCACTTAGCCTCGACAGACAAGCTTTGTTAGCTTGGCATTATTTCATCATCGCTTCTTGTCTGTTGTGTTTGATACTAGCATGACACTTAAAGAGAAAAAACAACACACTTTTAAATTATAACACGTAAAGTCTGAGAGTAGCAGTGTACTTCTAGAAAATATAAGGGGCTGTATCTTTTTATTATTTTAGGATAGACTGAAGTTAACCCTAGGGTTAGCTAAGGGTAGCTAACCAAGAACAACATTTGTTTAGCAGTGACAGTTATACTCCTTACATTTTTACCAGGACCTTGCAAGATTTAAACCTTGCATTGGCTATGTTTTGTAGCATTGGTTACAATGTTAATGAAGCATCTTTCAGTGGAAGAAAAGAAAAATCTAATGTTTTTAGAACAGGCCAATACATCCTCATCCACGACCAGTGCTTGTTTTCAGAAACTTTATTCTCATGGTGCCACTGGATCTCATAGATCTGGATCTGATATCATAGACAACCACATTTCACTACACAGAGAAGTCTGGTGGACATATCTGGAACTGTTCTTACATGGTTTTACTCCTATCTCACAGATGGGCAATTTTTTCTAAGTATGGATACATCCTCTTCAAGAATCAATAAAATCAAGTGTGGGGTTCTCCAAGGATTGATGCTAGGCCTACTCTTTTTAATATACTTCTGCCACTTGGAGATGTTATCAGTAGGCATGACTTGATTTCCACAGCTATGCTGATGATACAAAGCTTTACATTTGTGTGTCTCCTGATGGCTTGGAGTTAGTCAATGTACTTTTAAACTGCATTTTAAATATTAAGTCATGGATGACAGAGAATTTCCTACTGCTCAACCAGGACAAACTGAAGTTTTAATTATTGGTCCTGAAGACAAGAGAGAGATAATTTTACCAAAATTACAAAACTTTAAACCTTCTCAGTGTGTAAGAAATCTGGGGGTCCTTTTCGAGCCTGAGTTGGATTTTATTCCACACATTAGAAAGTCACAAAGACAGGATTTTATCATCTTAGGCCTTCTCATCTGATTTCTTTTAAAATTATAAAACCTCGCGGACCCTGAGATCCTCTGGTACTGGCCCTTTTAGATGATCCCAAAGTCAGAACCAAAATGGTGAGGCCCTGTGCCGCCACTACGGCCCTTGTCTGTAGACCAGCTTGCCAGAGAATCTCAGGGCTGCAAAGACTGTTGATTATTTTTAAAAAGAGGTTTAAGACCTAGCCTCTAGCTTGGCTTTTAACTGAGGTTATATTTGATATTGTTTCATCATATCTCATTTATTTTGTTATAATTTTATAGATTTATTTCTGACTCATTTACTAATTTACTTTTTTATTCATTTTAAATATCACCTATTTCTGTGGCTCTCTGTTTTTAATGTTTTGTTTTACCCAAGTACATTGTTTTTGTGAATTTGTTTATTTATATTTTATACATGTTTTATTTGGTTTTAAATTAAAAGTGAGCATTTCTGTTTTTCTTTGTTTGAGGCCTTATCTCCAGCTGTCTGGTATGATCTGGATTAGTCTGGTTACAAGCTGCTTAACTGAGACATTTATTTGAGAAAGCAGCACGTAAATAGTGATAGTGACCCTGTCCTGGAGACATCTACATCACTTCACCTCTGTCGACTCGAGCATGTGATCAAGAAGAACAGACAGAACTAGATAAAACTTCCTCAGATTGTGTGTTGGCTGAGCAAATGTCCTAATCTGAGGAATGTAATTAAATTAAATGTTAGCAGTTTTCTAAGTACAATAAGCTGAAGATTAACTGCTTTTCAGAGCACAGATCAGTGTGAACAGGAAGTGACTGATTACAAAACTGCATTTAAATTTTTAGTACTGGATCCTAATTGTATATTCTGTAATTTGCCATAACAGAGTTATTTAAAGTAAAATTCAACATTGTTCGCACTCATATGGAGTTGGATATCACTGTGACATCATGTCAAAAGGTGTTTTAAAGTGGAAATCTTTATTAGGACTAGAAACCTGCAAATTTGCACAATGTTGACTTTGCACAACTTAAACATCTTAGATGCTGTTGACAAAGAAATTATGTTAGTTTAGTACAGAATCTCCTGTGATATAACATTCTTTAGGGAACTGTTTTGTAACATGAGTGTGTTTGTTTAACTTTAGTACATTTTGCTGATACAACTTTTCTAGAAATATTTTTGTCCAGCCCTGCTGATGAAATTCTCTGCAGATCAAGAAACAATAAATAAATAAAAACTACATCAGTTATCTTGTCTTTACATTCCTCTGAAAGATGGATTTGGTGACAAACCAGTCAGAAAATGTTCAGTCAATCATTGTGTCACTCTTCCTGAGCAACACAATCCAGTCATACATCAGCTGCTCTCAGCAGCAGACATAAATGCAAGAAAATGGTATATTTTTAGGTTTATGTGGTGCATGGTGCCATGTTAACTTAACCACAAAGATGTGACAAAGACGTTTAGGAGCTTCATGTGACAACCTAAAGATGCTGGTCAATAATGACACATTAAATAACTGTGAAATGCTGATGGTACAAAACAACTTATTTAATTTTTTATGCTATAAAGCATATGTGTGGTGGGTATTTAGCTATTTCAGTGATTACGAGTTATCCTTAAAATAAGAGGAGCAAACCTATTTTTTTGTGTGTGTGCAGATAACATGCAGCTACTGCCAGCAGAGCATAAAGACTGAAAATAAAAGGGGAAAACTCACCACCTAACACTTTTAATTCATTCAAAACAGAGGAGAAAAAGAGAAAATTAACATTTTTAACTCGTGAACTCTGTTTTTGGAGTTGTTTTAAAATGCAGGAATAACTATTGGTATTAATCAGGACTCTGACATTTCCCAGATTATCTCATGTTACAGACACAAACATTTTGGGCTTTTGAGGTAAAAGAAATGTCAAAACACTGGGGTCAAGGTCTGTACTTAAAGTGAACTACACTGCTCGTACTTTGTTGCAAAAGTAGCAGGACAATTTGGACTATTTGCTAAGTAAACATAAAGCTTCAATAAATAAACTGATAATGTCAAATATTTCACTTTTAAGTGTTGTATCATTCTAAATGATTATTTCACTGGGGTTAGTCATGCTTTAATATGCCAGCAGCATTTTAATGCTTTGGCTGTGCAACTTGATGGATAATTTAACCTCTAATTTAACCAACTAAAGCAGATAAATACATTAAAAATGCCTGCAGTGAAGTTGTCTAATAAAGTCCTTTAGAATTTTGTGTACAGAGTACATGAGTACACATCATACTATCACAACTAAGAGACAAAACAACAAAAACAAGTGGATCAATAATGACTGCCTAAACAGCTGAAACTGGCTTCTCAACCTCATTAGTCACATGAGCATCAGCATTGATTAACTCTGACTTTGATTTGTCAGCAATTCTTGGAAGCTCTGCTGTGATGTATATTCACAGCTGCAATGGACCATTTCAGATTTTATTATAAGGCCTTACTATATGCTAGATACAGGTCTAACACGTGAAAGAGAAAATATATATTTTTTAAAAAGGGACAGAGTGTTTTTTATTTACCACTTTTTGATCTAAGACAGTTGGATGTTATGAGGTTTCACTTCTCTGTGTTATCTTCTTCTCTACAGAGTAAACAGTATCTCAAATAGGTGTATTGAACAGTAAACCTGAAGAATAGTTTATCTTACCTGAAGGTACACAGCATAATCAAACTAAGAGATTGCAAAGGCCTTTGTCAGATATGGATTGTACCATATTGACCAATAAATTTACATTTTTGTGTGTTTTCAGCAACATTTAGTTATTTAATTTAAAACTAAACAAAGTGCCTACCTGCTGAATTCAGCTGTTGTTGGGCATAAAGAAAAGCTGAGCACCACATTCGTTTCCAAAGTTTATTTCATGTGCAAGAAACAGATGAGACAGTAAATATCAGTTTCAGCTAAAGCGGTATCAAGGTACAGATTCTCAGTGTGAATCTGTCACTGGTAGGTCAATGGTTGATTAGTAACTTGTACATTTAAACTCCTGCAGCCTCAACACAGCCTGTGAAGTAAATCACACTGACCTGCAATATCATATATTGATTGGTGTTGAGTAACTTTTCAACACAGGTATTAGTATGAGATAATGAACACATGTACAGGAAAAACAAGAAGTCATGTGCCACAGAGACTACTCCATGACCTGTAATGAGCTGAAGTGTCTCAATTTAACAAACAATACCATGTAGATCATGAGCACAGAGCAGTCTTGTACATCATTACAAACATATGTTTTACATTTAAAAAGAGATAAAAACAAACAGATATAAATACATGAAATAGTTCTTTTATCAGTTTTAGCTGCAACAGTTTTCCAAAAACAGCAAAGGCACTGTCCCAGTTGCAACACCATTCCAAAAGGAGGGAATCACGTGCTTCCTTGATGACATCAGCCGTGGGGCGGGACTTTATTGGGAAAAACATGGAGCGGACCAATCACAGGGCTCGGTGGGACGTTATCTAGCCGCTATTCAGGCCTTTATAAACTTTGTGTACCTCGGCTGTAGGGGGACAATTTTTGGCTTCTCAATCTTCAACAACACATTATTTACAGTAAGTTTAAATATTTATTTGTATTTTCTGTTGTTGAAATATTTATGCTTTGACTTCTGTGTTTCGCTATACAAAGAAACGCCACAGTATTTTTGTTTTATTTCGGAAGTTTAGCTTGTAATAAACAGCATACCAGTGTCCATTTTACTAACGCTGCTTCAGTTGAGGTCTCAATTTATATTATTTTCTTATATTTTAATAATATGAAATTAATTGTGATTATTATCCTTTAGTCGATGCCACCGTGTTTTATTCGGCTGCCTTTGTCGACGTCTTTACTGCTTCACATTCCAAGGAGCAGCCATTGCTACTTTCTCCCCATCGCTTTAAATTTAACTAAGAAAACAACAATGACATCGTGTAGCTGTGCGGATCAGGTGGGTATGCCCGCTGTTTTAGCGTTGCCGGTTAAAGTTGGTTTTCTTTTCGTTTTCCTGGTCGTAGTTTCGGCGTGGACCCGGCTTCTTGGCTCTGGGCCGAGGCAGCGGGTCCCGTGACTGTGGGCAGAACAAAAACAAGAACTGGTTCGTTGTTGGGATCTGGCCAAGTTTCTTGGGGAAAACGAGCATGAAAACGGACCAGAAGAGAATTTGTATCAAAATGTTGTACCAACATGGGATTGACACGAGGATCCATCGTGTTTATAATGCATGTTCGGCCAAACTGTCCTAATTCCGTGCAGAAGAGTCAGGATGTGACTGTGCCATCGGGAATGTGCTGCGGTTTTCTGTGCAAATCATTGTAGTGAACAAGATTTATTACGCAATACATGACAAACATCATTATAAGGAAAGGTTATCGATTTTTTTTTCCACGGAATTGTGTCCCTGTTCATGTTCAGTCTTAATTCTTCCAGCCTCTTTGACATCTGAGCCCTGTTGCTCATCTTGTTGTTTTGCAGTAGGAAACCACAACAATGCTGCTTCTAGCTTTGCTAGCTGTCTGCCTGAGTGCAGTCCTGTCCGCCCCCACTCTGGACCCACAGCTGGATGAACACTGGAACCTGTGGAAGAGCTGGCACACTAAAAACTACCATGAGGTGATGTTCTGTTTTTTTTTTTTTTTTTTTATTCAGGTTTATTTCTGAAGTCTTTTCTTTTTCTGCAGAGAAATCTAACTTTTTTTTTATTTTTGTAGAAAGAGGAGGGCTGGAGGCGAATGGTGTGGGAGAAGAACCTGAAGAAGATTGAGCTGCACAACCTGGAGCACTCCATGGGCAAACACTCCTACCGGCTGGGCATGAACCACTTTGGGGACATGGTAAGATTCCAGTTTTAACACGTAAACCCATATCTTGCTGGATAAAGCTTATAATCCCGTGATACCATGGAAATGATAATAAGTGGAATAACTATAAGATAAAGAGAAGTTGAAATAAATAAAATGAAATGTTAACAATGAGCAAATAAAGATGGGGACAATAGGGGAAAACTAAAACTGATTTCTAAAAATGAGACACAGATCTGCTGTAAAGAGTAACTTGTTGCCTTTTAGTCATAAACTTCACTGCTGTTGTGTTATTTACTCACTAAACTTTATTCCCACAGACTCACGAGGAGTTCAGGCAAATTATGAACGGCTACAAACACAAAGCAGAGAGAAAGGTTAAGGGATCTCTGTTCATGGAGCCCAACTTCCTGGTGGCCCCTAGTGCTGTGGACTGGAGGGAAAAGGGCTACGTCACTCCCGTTAAAGACCAGGTAACGGCATCTTTTTCCTCGCGTAACTGCTGGAATCTCAGGCAGCTACACTCAAATTGATTTCCCCTATAAACTCCAGTTATTGATCAGGAACAAATTTGTCTTTTTAAAGACATCTGTGACTAGATAAGATGTTTTTGGCCAGACAATCTCCAACTGGTATGTTTATTTTGTGACAATGAGTCAATGAAGCAGCTTATTTCTGATAATAAAAGTAGTTCAGATGAAGTAAAACACAGTTTATCACTACAGCGTCTTAAGTTATTTAAATTACAGATAAAAAGGTACAAGCTCAAGTCAGCTGTTAGGTATTTTGTAATCATGATGTCATTGTGCAATTTTTCATCTGTTCTTATTTTTAAAAAACAAGAGGACTCTGTCCTCTGATGTAAATGTTTTGCTTAAACAGAGATAAGTCTGCCTCTTGCAGGTTGTTTTTTTTTTTTATCTGGGGGCTACACCCTCCACCTCCTCCCCCGCCTTAAAGTGTACAGTTTGTTCTCTCCACCCCCTCTGCATACGTTAACACTCTGTAAGCTGAAACCAGTCTAACTAGCTAACTGTAAATCAGGCCGGGTGCAGTAAACATTTTATATACATTAGATTAAACTGCTGGTATATGAAGTCTAATATGGCTGCATTTATAGAAGGAAACGTTTTTCCAGGTGTTTTGGAAATTAAAGTATTGTGGGGGAAAGATTGTTTTAACCTAATAAAATCAAATAAAGCTGAACTCTAGATTCTATTTTGCTGCTGATCCCATCAAAATAGAAGCATTGCTGATCAAAATGATTTATTCTCTAATGAACATGCGCCAGTTTTACAGAGTTATATCAAACTCAGGGTTTTGTTTGTTACCCATCCTGACGCCGTCTTCCTCGCTGCCATCTTTAGGGTCAGTGCGGCTCCTGCTGGGCTTTCAGCACCACCGGGGCTCTGGAGGGCCAGGTGTTCAGGAATACCGGCAAACTGGTGTCACTGAGCGAGCAGAACCTTGTGGACTGCTCCAGAGCCGAAGGCAACGAGGGCTGCAATGGCGGTCTGATGGACCAGGCCTTCCAGTACGTCAAGGACAACCAGGGTCTGGACTCTGAGGATTTTTATCCCTACCAGGGAACAGTACGTATCTCACAGGTCCAAATAAATGTGTGAATGGTCTCACATTTCCAGGCGCAACAGGAGTTTAACACAGTTCTTCCTGTTGTGTTTCAGGATGACCAGCCGTGTAAGTACGACCCCAAGTACAGCGCTGCCAACGACACTGGATTTGTTGACATTCCCAGCGGCAAGGAGCGCGCTCTGATGAAAGCAGTGGCTTCCGTGGGACCCGTTTCCGTTGCTATTGATGCTGGTCATGAGTCCTTCCAGTTCTACCAGTCAGGTCAGTTCTTGTTTAAAACATGGGACAAGTTAAAACATCGACCAACAGCTTGAGGTGATGCGATCTGTCATAAATCAGAGCTGTTTAGTCAAAATTGCACAACAGGATGATCTGCCATCCCCTCGTATTGTGTTCAGAACCCATGTTTGCTGAAAGTCACATGATTCTTGTTGTGTTTTTAGGAATCTACTATGAGAAGGACTGCAGCAGCGAGGAGCTGGACCACGGCGTGCTGGCGGTGGGTTACGGCTTTGAGGGAGAAGACGTGGATGGCAAGAAATACTGGATTGTAAAGAACAGGTCAGTCAGATTGAACCACAGATGCAGTGTGACCTGCTTTTGTTCCTAGATAAGTTTTTATATTTAAATGTGTAAATTTCATTTAGTAAGCGTCATACTTGGCAACCTGTGAAAATCAGAAGTAGAACCCTAGACACCTGGCATTTTATAAACACTTCTGGACACAAAAAAGTAATTCAGGAGATAGATAGATAGATATATATAATTTTTTTTTTTTTTTTTGTAATGTAATCATCCCAGATTATGCTAATGCCCATTAGGCAGGTAAGAATAGTGCAGATGAAACAAAGTTAAAGTGTGACATAAAGGAGCCGGTTTGCAGCCTCATCTCTGGTTAAACATTTTATTAAGATTTATAAATCTAAAGATGCCTCAGTTTAACTAACTCCCTGACCTTTTTCTTTTCTTTCTGCAGCTGGAGTGAAAGCTGGGGTGACAAAGGCTACATCTACATGGCCAAAGACAGAAAGAACCACTGTGGAATTGCAACAGCAGCCAGTTATCCTCTGGTTTGAAAACAGCCTCACGTTGTAGCACCATAGTGTTTTTTCTGTTTTTTTAAGTGCAGTAGTCTGTCTGGTAAAGAAAGACGAGGCTTCAGTGAGAGATGCATTGACAGGAGATTCTGTAATGTTTCGTGAGGAGAGACACTCGTTTTTAGGGAAATTTTGGTTGATTTTGGTTTTTACGCCACTTTACTTTTGTCTTATGAAATTGTAGCAGAGTGTTTTATTCTTTGTAAATATGTGTATGCTACTCTGTAAGTGATTCATAAACACTTGCTTTGGTCATTGTAAATGATTTTTATTTTCTACTTTTACTGTGATCAATAAAAATGGTAAAACACTAGTTGTGTGTTCAGATTCGTTCATAAATGCACCCATGTGAAGCCAAAAAGCATGCAGTTTTTATTCAACATTTATAAAACAAATTTAAAATCTGAATTGAACTGGTATACAATCAATAAATTTTTTAAACTTTGACATGTAGACTCTTGTGGTCTCCAGGATAGATCTGTACTCCCCAATGCCTGGTACAGGGATAACACAGGATTACTGATAACAATGATCCTGATTCAAAAGGCCTCTTAACTTTGAAATCTGAACTATAGACCTGTGTTAACAGATTTCTCAAAGATTTAATAAATGAATGAAACATTGTGCTTCATTCAGTTTCTGTACCGCTTCATCCAGTTAAGGGTTGCAGGGGAAACTGGAGGCTATCCCAGGAATAAACAGGCGAGAGGCAGGGTGGACAGGTCACCAGTTCATGGCAGGGCCAACAGAGACAAACGGCTTAGTCAGTTCTTTTAGAAACAATATCCAATATTTTGCATGTAGAGCAACTTGTGTGCTTATTTGAGCTGCAACATATGGATGAATGTTATAAAAGTTTCCTTTAATCTTCTAAATCAGAATTTATTTTTTCCATTAATGAAAGGCCATTATGATTCAAACATATGCAACAAAAGAGATTCAAACCATGATACTACTGTCACTATTTGCAAAAATTAAAAAAGTTGTGCACATCTCAGTATCCAGACGATCAAAATACTCACACTGAGCCATTTACTTGGCTCACATCACAGAGAAAGTGCGCTTACACGTTTTGACACAGTCTTCATCAGAGCGTCTTCAATTCCAACAAAGTCAATCACAGAATAAATACAACACCTCTGAGTCCTTTACAGGTGTCAGCTTCAACTATTAGTCATTGTCCAATCCTCTTACTCACATCATGCAAACCACTCCCAGTAACATCACTTTAATTAGAAATGCAACACTGAAATGAACAATCTCAGACCAGAAAACATCTAAGACCGAAGTCATCATTAAGTCCATTTGGTGTCCGTATTTATTGTGGATATCCAGTACATCTCTCTTTGTGCCAGTTTCTTCAAAAGATCACCTCCACATGTTGATGTCTCTACCCTCTTGATTCCACAGAACCTCACTGAAGATGGTGAGTAATGGTTTGCTTCAGCATGATGTTTAACAACAGTGTAATCCATATTACCTGTGCAGATCAGCAGTCTGCACAGGTAATATGATAATTAGATGAAGCTAAAATTTCTCTCAATTTTTACACAATCTGACTGAACTGATGCAGTTTAACGGTGTGAGCTTATTTTTTCTGTCTCTGCTAGAAAAATTGCACACCCAAAATAGAATATATCTCCACAATCATCTGGTCTATTTGAGTACTTATGGAGTATGTAAAGACTTCTACTGCATGAGATAATATATTATTTTTAAAACTGAACATAATTTAGCTTAGTTCCAAAAGCCTGGGGGCTCATTTTTATTCCTAAATATCTATTGTTTCCTGACTGTAGCATGGTATTGGCTATGTTCTGGAAATGATAATGACAAGGCAAGTTTCTTTGCATAGCACATTTCATGTACAAGACACTTCAAAAAGCTTTATTAAAAGCATTACAGTGGTGTGCAGAACTGTGGTCCTAGACCAATTAATAAAGGACAAAATAGCTGAGAATGAATGCATGAGTGCAGTGTGCTGCACAGAACAGATTCTCTACTGGAAATCACTGCACGGGCTCAGGAACACTTCCAGAAATTACTATCTGTGAACACAGTTCAACATAAAATCCACAAATGTAAGTTAAAGCTCTACCATGCATAAAAGAAGCTATATGAAAACACCCCCGTCTTCTCTGGACCAAAGCTCATTTAAAATGGTCTGAGAAAAAGTGGAAAAGTGTTCTGTGGTCAGATGGCTGGAAATGTGACATTCTCTTTAGAAAGCATGGACGGCAGACTAAAGAGGAGAGGGAGCATCCAGCTCGTTATCAGTGGACAGGTGAAAAGCTGCATCTCTGATGGTATGATGTTGCATTAGTGCCTGTGGTCTGGGCAGCTTCCACACCCCCATCCAGACGTCTCTTTCCTCATAAAATAGTTCAAATTGGTTAAGTTAAACTAAATAATATATTTTTAAAATATCTTAAAAAAAGATGCGTGCATGTTTATTCTCTCCCCTAGACAGGCTTTGGTGTTGCCAAGAAGTTACATAATTAGTTAAATAAACCCCACCTGTGTGCAGCTTAACTGTCACATGACCTCCGCACATATACACCTGTTCTGATGGGCCCCGGAGTCTGCAACCTCCTCAAGCAAACCACACTATGAAGACCAAAGTGAAAACATACTTATCAGGAATGGGTTATACAAAACTTTTAAAATCCCGTAAAGCACAATTAAATCCATCATCACAAAATTATATAAATGTATAGGTGAGAAAATATAATGATCTATCTATAAATAAAAGAAAGAAATATGGCACCACCTCATGTAATGTTTGTCACATTACATTGATTTAATGAATGTTTTTATCCAAAGTGACTCAAGTAGTACAGAGCGGTTATGTCTCTAAACAAGTAACTCATCTAGCTCATAGTATCTGCTGCCAATGATCAAAAAGACAAGAGAGGAAAAAATCATCTAGATATCCAAACTCACAGTCAATAAACATGCTAATGTATTCATGAGTTTTGCCATTCATCTGCTCAAATATCCATAATTTATGTTGTAAATTAACACCCGACTTTCAAAGGACTTCATGGAACAAGGAGGTGTGTCGATGTGTGTGCGCAACTGTAGAAAGCTGTTTACACCCACAAGGGATGCTTCTCTGGCCAGTCAACACTGCAACAGGCCGAGGGTGTGCCAGAAAAAAATATACTCCTATGCCAGATAATGGGAAACCTATAAAAGAGAGAAAGAAAAAAAGAAAGCAGCTGAACTGATACCATAAAGTACAGCACCGTGTCATGGAAAAGCACCAAAAGAGACCAATGGTAAACCTGAAGGATACTGTATCTGTCCATAGGACCAGGATAAGCACCACAGAGCTGGACTTTA
>JBAFTB010000013.1:5384630-5395721 GCA_037177355.1 Melanotaenia trifasciata | reverse complement strand
TGTAGCCTCAGTTTCCTGTTCTTAGCTGACAGGAGGCACCCGGTGTGTCTTCTGCTGCTGTAGCCCATCTGCTTCAATGTTGGACGTGTTGTGTGTTCAGAGATGCTGTTCTGCATACTTTGGATAAAACCCGTTGTTATCTGACTTCCTGTTGCCTTTCTATCATCTCTAACCAGTCTGCCCATTCTCCTCTGACTTCTGATATCAACAAGACATTTTGGTCCAGACAACAGGATGCGCTCTGGCCGGACCCTAAGGCTCATTAAGGTGAACACAGAGAGACTCAGAAGGAGCTTCTTCCCTCAGGCTGTCAGAACTGTGAACTCTACCCTGTAGCGATACGGGACAGTCCTACCTTCTCCTGTAAAACACTGTCATTTACTCACGTCACTTCAACAAGGTTTGTATTTTGCACTATATATATATATAGACTATATATATAGTCTGTATAGCATGAACATCACTGCACAATAATTACACTGTGGCTTATTATATTTATACTTATTGACTTTTTAGTTTATGACCTTGTTTTTTTTTACTACAGGTAAATAGGTGTGCATAGCCGCGGATGCTTGTTCGCCTGCACTGCCATTTTGCACCTGACAAATAAACAATTTGAAACTTGAAACTGCTGCTGACTGAATATTTTTTCTTCTTCATACCATTCTCTGTAAACTCTAGAGATGGTTGTGTGTGAAAATCCCAGTAGACCAGCAGTTTCTGAAATACTCAGAGCAACAACCATGCCACGTTCAAAGTCACTTAAATCTCTTTCTTCCTCATTCTGATGCTCAGTTTGAACTTCAGCAAGTCATCTTCACCATGTCTACATGACTAGATGCACTGAGTTGCTGGCGTGTAATTGGCTGATTAGATATTAGTGTGAACAACCATTTGAACAGCTGCACATGATAAATGGCTGGTGCACATAAATCTGTTATTTATCTGCACATCCTTTAAAGTTTTCACTTTTTTCTCGTGTTTATTATTTTATTTTACTAAATAGTTTTACAGTGCAGAGTTAACCGCATGCTGTGCAGAATGTAACATTATTTATTTATCTGTATGAACAGCATTTCGAGCCATCTGATGAGTTTTGACTGTGCTGTTTACTAAAAATATTTTGTCAATGTGCACCTACATGAGAATTTGCATGGTTTCATTTCCTTTTAAGCAACAGCAGAAAAATGCTAAATTTTGCTCAAATGTAAAAGTATTTTCCCACCTTTGTATTATATTTTTCACTATTGGTTCCATATTTTAAACAGACAGATCCTGACGATTCACAGCTGCTGAACCTGCAGCTGTTTGAAATGTGCTGCTGGTTCGTCATCAAGTCCCAAACAAAGATCTGGGTAATCACGAGAAACTGCTCTCAGATCACAGTGAGAAGCTGTCAAGCTGCCATGAAGGAAACAGGTGAGAGGTTGTGGGTTATCTTAATAACCAGTCTGGGCTGTTGCTGAGCTTTATTTATCACAGAGCGAAGAAAAACTCCTCTAGCCACAGGTTACACAACTGTGAACTGTCATACGGCTCAGGGAGGCCTAAAAAGAGACATTTGTACTGCTTTACACTCAGTTTCCATGCCATCATTTTTAACCTGATTTAAGTCTAATAGTGTTTTTGCTGAATGGTCCAAACTTCCTGGGTAGTTTAAAGCAGTAGTGAAGAGGTGATGTTTTGATTTTTTATTTTTTTTTCCACTGGTTGGAAATGTTAATTTCTTTATTTATGTTTTCATTTTGTTTGCATGGTGGAGCCTGTCAACCGACCTCTGTTATTTCATATAAAATTTAACCCATAAAGATCACCCAGGAAGGAAAAACGTTTGGCCTGAAAATACATTTTTGGTTTGCCCAAATCTGGCGCTGACTTACAGCGTTGACTAAATGTGAGTGTAGCTGCCAGAGTTCAGTCACATGACCACCACACGTGGCCCACAAGGAAGGCTTCCCGTATAAGGACCACTTCTGGCCCACAAAATACTGGCCAACAACTGACACCTGGTCCACTTCTGGCCCATTCTTGCCAGTGCCATAATTGAGCCATAAGTGGCAAAAGTCACCCGGATTCAGCCGAAACATGTCTGCTGTCTGTGCAGATGCATCATTAAATCGGCATGTATGATCCTTTTCAGTCCAAGAGCAAAACCAGCAACAAGTTTCTGTTGCTGGTTTTGAGACATCCCATCTGTGGATGAGCATCATTTAATCATTTAAAACTAAAACACAAGGACTTAAGTGTTCAGATACACTACTACCGTTCAAAAGTTTGGGGTCACTTTGCCATGGGATTTAATAGGGAAGTGACCCCAAACTTTTGAACAGTAGTGTATTTCTTATTTTATATTTCAGTTTGCTTTAGAAACATAACAGTCTGAGTATTAGAAGTGGTCTTGATGAGTTTAGGTTTAGGGAGAAAGTCCAAGTTATCAGTGCAAACTTTGGGCTTCAATCTTGGCTTCAGGGTGGAGAACCAATTGTTTTTTATCTTTTTCTGAGGTGTCTGCATAAAAGACTTTTATGTGTTTGAATCACAGTGAGATGTGATTCCCTCTGTCCACTTTTATTCATAACTTTTAAGTCTTCTTTTTGTTTTAGATTTTAATCTGTTTGTGGTCCTTTGGCTTGTGAAGCCAACACAAAAGCTTACAAGTAACTTCCGAGTGAAGGAGGTCAGTGCTTACCTTTCCCTTGGGGCTCTTCTCGTTGGCAGGATACATGAAGATCCCTCCGTAGGCGATGGTGCGGTGAATATCTGAGACCATAGAGCCCACATATCGGGCTCCATATGGAGAGCTGCCATCCTGCAAGAGGGACGGTCATGTAAATATCAGCAATACAGTCCACAAACACATTTTTAGGTCACAGAAGCTAATTTATAGCATTCCAGATGGAAAAAAGCAAGAGAAAAGTGTTTGTTCGCATTTTTTCTTTTCTTTTGGACAATAATAATAAGAATCAATGGTTTTTAAACACACTGTTAAGATAACTGTTGATAATACAGTAACGATAGTGAAAATCTTCCAAATTTGAAGTAGTTATGGGACTACAAACATTTACTTTTAATATTACACACCCAAACCAAGTCGTAGAGACTTTTTTGTAAAATACAATTCATTTTGATTACTAGAGAGAAGAGCCCCTAAGGGGTTAAAAATATATGTATGTATTAGATTCCAGGGCATGCTGTCTCATGTTCTTCATCATTCTTATAAACCTCATTCTCACCCTGGTTAATGATTGGTTACAGAAGCTGCATCTGTGGCATCTTTGGTGAAAACATGCTTTCATGTTGTTTCCACCATATTCTGAGAATAACATCCAAATGTAGAATGTGACTCAGCAATTTTTTTCTTACTAGCGTGTGTCATGGTTGCTGTTTGGCTGAGCCTCCAGCTCCTCATCAAGCTCACCTGCTCCACCTGCACTGATTACTCACGCTCCTCGCCGGCTCCACGCCCTACTTAAACACTCTCCAGTCTCTGCTTCCCTGTCAGACGGTCAGCAATACGAACCTTGTTGAGATCCAGCGTTTTTCTTGTGTTTCAGACCCCATTATCAACCCCGTCACGTCCTTGGATTTCTCCTGCCTGACCCACAGCGGATTTAGTCTTGTCCAGTGCCTATCTGTATATCAACCCCTACTTGGAACTACCACAGAGTTTTGCCTGCCCCCCCTTGAGTAGCCTGATATCAGCCTTTTTGTGTATGAACATTGCCTGCCCTTGACTACGCCTTTTGGATCCATAAATTAATATCTGGAGTCTTTTCAGGATTCTTCACCACGCAGCCTCTCAGGATTTCCCCGTCACTCCTTAGTGGACTATATCTGGTTTCTCCCCATTCTCCCGGTTTCAATGAACCATACTCTGTTCAAACCCTAACCATCTGTGTGTGGCTGAATTTCCAGGTCCTCAGGAATAATACATTACAGCGTGGCACTGACTATGGTCTTTCTATCAACCTATCTCCAACCAGTCTGCCCATTCTCCTCTGACCTCTGGTATCAACAAGGCATTTTGGTTCAGACAGCTGCTGCTCTGAATAGTTGTGCATGAAAATCCCAGCAGATCAGTAGGTTTCATTGCCACATGGGTGTTAGTGCCCATGTGATTGGCTGATTAGCTATATGTGTTAAAACAACTGAACAGGCGTACCTTATAAAGTGACCAGTGAGTGTATGTTTTGATTGTAATACAGGTAATAAATGAATAATCAGGCCAGTTTGTTGGTGTGAAAGTTGCAGCTGCAGCAGACCTGCTTCATTCAGAGATTATGACCTGTTGTGATGCTGTGACCTGCTGCTGCTGAAAAACAGTCGACAAAACAACCTGAGGGGTTGGAGTCCACCTGCAGCAGCTGGAGCTTACAGAACATGACGCTTCAGGATAAAAAAATAAATAAATAAAAAACAGTTGTGTGGCCTGACAACAAAAGATCACGCGGTGTGGAGAAGAATCTGCTGTAGTTGCCCAGAAATGATGTGGGCTTCATGTTCAGAACTGCAACGTGATGGAGTCATGTGCTTGCTGAGTCACATCCCAGTATCACAAGGGTGCATAATTTCCTAGAGCAGAACCTCCCATAAAGACAGCTCAGACATACACACTCAAAAAAAAAAAAAAAAAATCCCATACTGAAAAAACGGCGTGAAACTTCCTAAAATAGAAGAAAAGAAAATGAAGGTAGAAGCAAGAGAGCGTGGAAAGTTAAGGATGAGAATCTGCAGCCCAACCTGAGACATTAAAACTTACTAATGAAAGCAGAAGACACTGGTGGCTTTGCAGCCAGAGCTTTAGCTGTTAATCCATCATTGTTGATGTGAAACAGCTGACAAGCCTTCTCATTTTAAAAGTATTCTCCTGCAGCTTTGTGTAAGCTTCAGAGGCTCAGTAAGAGGAGGAACAAACAACATGAATGAAATCTCTTTGAAGTTCCCTGCAGGGTTTTTAAGGAGTGTTTGCATTGCAGTTTGATCTTGTGACCCTGCAAAGCTTTAAGAGTTTCATTATGTAGTACATATGGCAGTGAGACTGCGGTTACTGATACATACCGCTGTGTCATTACAGTGAGTGTTCAAGGGAGGAGATATTAGTAAGCTGTTGCACAATGTCCTTTTTTTTCTTGTTACATCTATGCAACAGCTTCTACCAAACAGACGTCTGCACACAATGAAATTTTCCATAAGAAGGATTTCTGATCATTAGGAAAGCTCTTTGTTTGTTTATGGACAACAGTTTTGTACACAGAAAGCTATAAAAGTTTATTATAGACATGCTTTGGTGTCGTTGCTTCAGAAAGTTCAGGGGGATTATTTTTTCCTCTGTCAGTTCTCATGGTCATTGCTCAAAAACATGAAGCTGTCTGCAGCTGCTGCTCCTCAAACAGGAAACATTAAATAATAAACTAAAACGAAGAGATAAATAAGAATAATTGTAATAATTATCTGCTCCACACCAAGTAGAGATGTGGCGTTAATGAACGAACTGATTCTTTTGAAAGGCTCTTTTAAATGAATGATGAAAACATTTGCAAGCCATTTTTTTTTATATACAAACTGTCCACGCTGCCTTCACATGACCCGTGGTGCCATCATGAGAGTCTGATCTCTAACAAGTTCTATTCACATGAAAGCATTTATGGGATGAAAGTGTTCAGAAACAAAGTTCTATCCAAAATGTTTACTAAAAAATTGAAATGATGTTGCTCAGGTTTACTCTATTTTTATTCATATTTTTCCTGTATTTTTTAAAACTCTTGCATAGTAGATTTGATGTCGGTACATGTTATTTAGTATTCTTTTATATTTTGAGTTTTTGCCATGCTAAAAATGTTCCTGTGTGGATCGTTTTGGAGTAAAGTTGTTTTGCATGGAAGTTAATTCTAGCCTGCTTAGTTTTTGTTGTCCCACAGACATTTTTGGTGAGGTAAAATAAAAAAAATAGGGATTTCACGGTCAGAGCATGGGGACATGGAACCACCTTTATGGAATGGTTACAAAGAAAACAAGCCAAATGAAATTATAACCAATATTTCAAAATAATTCCCACCAACACAGTATATATTGGTGGGGTGTGAAAGTTTGAATTATTCTGATCCAAATCTTACCTTATAATTGCTACTAGTGATTATTTCCTTGATAAAAATGTTGTGATTGAATTCTAAATCTAATCAAGATCCGATTCCCTTCAAAGAGCCATAAATCCCATCTCTAACATAAAGCTTTACAGTTAGGTAAATACAACCTCAGATAAACAGCTCCTGACACATTACGCTCGCTTCAGTTCATTGAGGCTAATAGAAGGTCTCCAAAGGTCTGGACCATGTTAACACCTTTCATTTATAACCCTTGTTTTTATTGTTTTACTGTTTTATTCTGGTGTGAAGCACTTTGTTCAAGTTTGTAGTTTTAAAAGTTCTATATAAATAAAGTGGAAGTATAAAGTATTTCAGTTATTCTGTTGCAGATCTTCTCTTTGTTTCATTTTCTTGTTGCATGACTCAGTTTCAGCCAAGCTTTAGCTGTCAGACACATGTGTTCACTGGAGTACTTTGGTACACAATGACTGCAAGCTGTGCCGCTTCTGTGGCTGCAGAACAAGTTCAGATCATCAGCCCTCCACCACTGTACTCGAGAGTTATGATGCGTTTGTTGTTTTTTTTTTCCAAACATGTATGATCAAACATCCCTTTGGTCTTGTCTAGACATGAAGTCTTGTAGCTGTGCAGCCATGTTCTTTTTAGTGAGAAGAGGGTTTTACCCTGAACCCTTGCAAACAAACCATAATTATTCAGCCTTTTTCTACCTGCCTTGAACTTTAACATTTAACATGTTAATTAAGACCTGTGGAGTCTGAGACGAAGCTATTGGGGTTTCTTTTGCTGTTTGTCTGTAGTAATCTTTCTCTTTGTAGAATGATGGACTTTTTGTCCATCATTGTTTGGAAATGGTCCTCTAACCCATCCCAGATTGATCAGCAGTAACAGCTGCTTCTCTAAGATCATTTATGATGTATGTCTTCTACGACGTTGCATTAACACACCTGAATTTTGCTGATGATAATCTCATGATAAGCCGTTAAGTACTTGATCGTCAGCTCATGGCTGCTACTCATCTTAATTTATATGGAAGCAGCAAGCATGTTCTCTGCATTGTAGCTTAGTTTTTGTTAAATAAATGACAACACGGAGTAATATTTCATGTGTCTTTACTAACATAAGGTTGCATTTACCTCATTTCAAAACTTCATTCCACATAATTTATTAGAATTAATTTTCTAATTATTATGGACACATAAAACCTCAGAATTAAAAGAGAGTGTACAAACTTTTTCATATTCATGGAAGTTTAAACTGCAGTTTTTAGTTTATCTTTTTGCTTTGTGAAAAAAATCCAAAGTAAAGAAACCAGCTGGACAGATTTTACAGGCTGGTTATGTCCTCATGGTGGTGATGAAGATGATGAACACTGAAGCACTTCCACATAAGTTCCTGCTCTTCAGCAAATCCATCACTGAATGCTGGTGACTAAAGAAAGTTCAGCATCATTATGACTGTACAGGAGAAGTGCTGAGCGTGCACATGTGGACATCAGAGTTTCCAAATGAAAACCTGCAGCTTCCTGAGGAACAGGACGTTTCCTGCACTGTCACCATCCTGCAGCTCAGCTGACCGAGAAGCCGCTCCTTCATCCTGTCTGACTAAGGCTTCACACTCCATTGGTCGACAATCACATGCTGCGTTCAGGTCTGCAGTCTTTGCCCACCACGCATGTGACACCTGGCTGCATGAAGCATACCCCACTTTTGGTTTAAATCTTAGAACTTGCACCTGATGTATGCTTTTACATTAATATAGAGAAATGAGATCGTTGTTGCACGTCTACACTGTTTCAATTCCCTGAGAAAGCTGAAAAAACTAAATGATGTCACCAGAAAAAGAACTGGACCGGTTCATAAAACAAGCCTCTCCCCTTGGAGTTTCATTTAGATTTCATTTAAGCATTTAGAGAGCTCAGCCAAACTTCTTTCTGTAAGCTGATTCTAGCAGATCAAAAGCTTCGTCAGGACTCACATGATGAGTGTAGGAGCATGCTGGTGTTTCATATCCAGCATCGGGATGAAGTTTAGATGTGGGCAAGCTAAACAAAGCTAATGCTCTGTGTGTCAGCGAGTCTTGTTCAGTTAACAGCATCAGATTTAAAAACCCCAATCAGGCCTCTGGCTCACATGACTATGTCCATGTTTGCTGATTTATTCTCACCTCAGGGAACTTCTTGTGTTTGAGGTATTCGTTGATGGATGGGTGAAAGTACTTGGCATAGCCCTCATTCACACTGTAGGTCTTTCCCTTCTGTTTGATCTTTACGTTTCTCTCAGTCAGGATGAACTCACCGATGGCCTGCCGGAGAACAAAAACACACTCATGAGGAACAATCCTCCAAAAAAGCACAACACATGACTACATTTATCTAGTTCTGCTTTGGTTTTAACTTTAAAGCACATACACGTCTGTAAACCAGCAAGCAGAAAGGCTTAAATGAAAAATAAATGTAACGTTTTCTGTGTGAGATGTGTTACTGCAATAATCACATGCTTAAAAATAGCACAGGAGCTTGTTTTTCTCACTCCTCTGGATTTAAAAGAAGATTATTTTAATACATTGATGGTTCATTAATAGTACTTTTCCAATTGCAAATTCTTGGTGAAGGAGGATGAAATTTAAGTGAGAAAGTTCATAAATTATTTTTTTAGAAACAGGTAGTAAAAAATGTAAAAGAAAAAAAGAGTTGTGACTTTAAATTTAAAGGAGGTGGCAGATGTTTTTCTGCAAAAATCCAGCTGAATTTCTGTTTGTAGCCCTCCAAGTTTGAACTGATAATGGAGGGAATGATTGACAGGATATGACCTGTTTTCTCAAATAAAGTCAGTTACTGAGCAGTTAAACCATAAAGTATCAAAACTGAAGGAGGAACAAAGCAGACGACAATGATCTTGGCTGTAATATTACTGACAGGAGGAGACTTCGGTGGGAAAACTGGAAACGCTTAACTGGTATGAAGTACTCACAGGGTCCAGCATGAAGAAGTTGAGACCAGCACCGGTGCTGAGAGCCACCAGGGTGGCGCTACCATACAGGGCATAACCGGCACAAACAATGTTATTGCCCTGCTGCAGGGCGTCCTTATCTGTGGGCTCCCCCTCTGATACCTGGATAATATTACAGCAACAACAAAAAAGATAAGTTAAGATGTTCCTGGAAGCTGTTAATATGATTAAAATCCAAGAAATGTAAAAAGCATACAAACATTTAACAGGAAAATGGTTTAATGGACAAAAACTGATGTTATTTACAGCTTTAACTAAGTTCTTAAACATAAAAAAAGGAAACTGATCTCACAGGTAATATATCACAGTAATGATATAGCAGCATGTATGTATTCAAAATAAAACAAAATGTTTTTATCAAATGTACACAGACATGTACAGGATGTGCTGTGATGTTTTTTGTTTACGATGACCAGCTCATGTCTGGCTGCAGGTTGATACCTGTATTAACTAGACAGCAGCGCCCTCTTGTGGCAGTAGGCTGTCACTGCAGCTCAACGTAAAACCTGAAAACTGTCTTTGCACTCCTATTTTAAGGCTTGCCTCCTTTTTGCACACAGAGCCACGCATTATTAAGAGGAAGAATCAAACATATTTCATTATTTTTCCTAGAACAAACACTTAGTATTTAAAATAACCTGTTAAATGGATCACATGTTACGGCTGTGGAGTAAAAAACAAAAGTTTGACAATTTTCAAGTGCTGTTTGTTTACTGTGTCAGCATTAAAAGTAAGAACAAAGGCAAATGTTTTATCAACTAACCAAAAATATGTTTACACAACATTTTGCTTTGTAACTCTTTGAACTGATTTGCACTGAACCAATGAAGGATTACCTTAGCCCACTTATCCTTGCTCCTCTTAGTAATAAAATAATTATAGACTGTTAAGCAGGTTGAAAAATTAGAAATTCAAAGTTACACTAAATTTATCCACAAGTGAATCGATTTGGATCAGTTAATTATTAATTATTTTAACCAACTTGGTTAAACTGAATCAAACTCGACCAGTAAACTAGTTCTGTTAGTCTTAATGGATAATGTTAACCTAACCCAAGGTCATTAATCTGACAACAGAATTACTTAATGCTGAAATAAAAGTTATCTTAACAGATTATTTCATTGTTTTAAGTTTTTTTTTTTACCTGCAATACCTCGAAATACACTAATAAAATATTACATGAGGCAGAATTTGTAACTTTTAATTCTGCAGAAGCAAAATATCACCTTCTTTGTCAACAATATACTTCTTTTTTTCTTCTTCTTCTTCTTTTTTTTTACCTATTTGGAGGGGTAAAACTCACCCGTTTGTAGATTGCGAAAATGGTGCCGATAGAAGCCAAGCAGTCGATGTTGCTGGAGCCGTCCAGAGGGTCAAAACAGATTACGTACTTCCCCTGAGGGTGATTGAAGACACAGTGAAAGGTTACTAAACACAGAAAAATTAAATGTACAAAAACATGCTGTTCAAAGTAGAGTATGTGTTCACAATAGCTATCTTAGCCTTACATGGTCAGCTATTTAACACTTGATTAAATGTTGTTATAAGTCAGGGTTTACACACAATAGTATCAATGTAGAAGGAAATTAAGTTAAAAAAGGAAGCAGGGGAAAGGTTCAGCAGTTTTTATGTTTGTTAGTTTCCATCTCTAATAAAAACCAAAGTGTTTCAGAGTGAATTATTTCAGCGATTATGTTATTAGATTTGCAAAATCCAAACTGACTAAACTTTCGTCTACCCTCATTAGGTCCACCTTCCTAATACCGGGTTGGACCCAATATTCCTTGTCATAGATTCAACAAAGTGTTGGAAATGTTTCTCAGAAATTTTGCTCCATATTGATATGATAGCATCACACAGTTGCTGCAGATTTGTTGGGTGGAGATGATCTGAGCTTTGTGTCATGGTGCATTATCCTGCTGGAAGTAGCATCAGAAGATGTTACACTGTGGTCATAAAGGGATGGACATGGTCAGCAA
>JBAFTB010000013.1:5322308-5344371 GCA_037177355.1 Melanotaenia trifasciata | reverse complement strand
GTTCTGGTAGGTTCATACTGGGTCAAGAGGTCACTGATGTATTTTGGTCCTAAACCATTCAGAGCTTTATAGACCAGAAGCAGAACTTTAAAGTCTATTCTCTGATGGAACAGGCAGCCAGTGTAAAGACCTCAGAACTGGACTGATATGATCCACTTTCTTGGTCTTAGTGACAATTCAAGCAGCAGAGTTCTGAATAAGTTGCAAATGTCTAATCTAACACTGTTAAAATAATCAAGCCGACTTGAGATGAAAGCATGGAATAGTTTTTCCAAGTCTTGCTGAGACATCAGATATTTTACCCTTGATATATTCTTAAGGTGATAGTACGCTGACTTTGTGATTCCCTTAACGTGTTTTTCAAAGTTAAGGTCTGAGTCCATCAATACATCTAGATTTCTGGCCTGGTTGGTGGTTTTTAGGTGTATAGACTGAAGCTCTGTGGTGACCTTTACTCGTTTCTCTTTGGCTCCAAACACAATCGCCTCAGTTTTGTTGTGGTTTAACTGCAGAAAGTTCAAGCAGTCATTAATCACCTCAATGCATTTACCAAGAGCCTGTACTGGGCCTTGATCTCCTGTTCACATTGTAATATATATTTGTGTGTTATCTGCATAGCTATGGTAGCTAATTTTGTTTTTCTTTGTGACCTGTGCCAGTGGGAGCATGTAGATGGTAAACAGAAGTGGCCCCAGGATGGAACCTTGGGGAACTCCACATGTAATTCTTGTCTGCTCCGATGAAAAGTTATCTATTGACTCAAAGTACTTTTTGTTCTCTAAATATGTTTAGTATCAGTGTAGTGCAGTGCCAGAGAGGCCCACCCAGTTCTCCAGTCGTTTAAGCAATATATAACTTGGTCAACTGTATCAAATGCAGCACTGAGGTCCAGTAAGACTAAGACTGACATTTTTCCATCGTCTGTATTCAAATATATGTCATTAATGACTTTGGTCAGAGCATCTCAGTCCTGTGGTGCTAAAACCTAACTGGAAGACATCATAGCAGTTGTTTTGTGTTAAAAAGTAATTTAGCCAATGAAAAATGGCTTTTTCAACGATCTTACTTAGAAAGGGAAGATTTGAGATTGTAGTTGCTCATTTGTGTCTAGATTGTCCCTGTTTAGCAGAGGTTTGATTACAGCTATTTTTAGAAGCTGTGGGAAGATGCCCGAAATTAAAGACAAGTTAACAATCTGTAACAGATCTGGCTATAGAGTTTTTGAGACCTTTTTGAAAAAACCTGTGGGCAGGATGTTCAAACAGCAAGAGCAGGAGTTCAGCTGACATAAGATGTCGCCCAGATCTTTGCTGTTAATGGGATTAAACTGTCATGGTGTTTAAATTGGTTTTCAATGGACACAGTATGTCTCTTGAACCTGTTGTTGATGAACCAACTGTTTGTCTGATATTCTGGATTTTTTCTGTGAAGAATTTGGCGAACTCATTGCAGGCTTTGGTTGAATAAAGTTCAGGTGCTACTGACACAGGAGGGTTACTGTCAACAGTAGCGAATAAAGCCCAAGCATTATGACAGTTTTTGGTAATAATGAGAAATAGGACTTCTTTGCACTCCTCAGTTGTAAATGATATTAAATTTCTCTTTATACATGTCGTAATAAATCTGTAGATTTGTTGTTCTCTGTCTGCGCTCAGTTTTCTGATACTCTCTTTTTTAATTTTTCACCGGTGTGGAATTTCTCCATGGAATTTTTTCCTTCCAGAAACAACCTTCACCTTAATAGGAGCAATAGTACCCATACTATTTGACATGTTAGCATTGAAACAAGGCTTTTTCTCATCTGACTCAGGCCACTTTTTGTGATACTAATCAGTCTTTTTCAAAGCGACAAGCTCCGTAGAGAAGGAAAATGATGGAGAAAGAAATAAAGAGAGAGGATGGACCTTAATTAAAGTAATTAAAGTAAAATGTAAGATTTGATTTTTAGACTAAGATCTTATAACCTAAGTACAAAAACACTGTCCTACAGCTAGATTTCATGGTGTATGCTTTAAAAAGAAAGCCTCAGAGCAAATCAGAGAAAAATATGGTGCAAAAATAAACCAGTACATGATGGCTCTATAGGAATTCAGCAATGACTGAGCAATGCTGTTTCCTTCATATTTAGGGAAAGTATGTGAATATAAAATTTTACATATAGAGCAGAGCAAAGAAAAAGTTGCAATGAACATGAACTGGGTGCTTTCACTCTACTGTTATTAAATCTGCTGGTTTGTTGTCTGCTGAAGCATTTAAATCCCTATCGGGGAGATTATATCACAAACATGGAAAACATGACATAATCAAGTCATCACATAATAATTTACACATAAACCAAGCTTGTTTATGTGTGTGCAAGGGCTTAAGTATCTCATTGTGATTCATGGAAAAACAAGCACACATGCCCTTTCTCCCTAACGCCTACTGTGATGACTAGAAAGGTTAATGCTGTTATTGTCCTATCAGTAAATCTCTTCTGCTTTCTGTAAGGGCATGCTGAGATTAGAAATCCTCCAATTCCATGTAATCAGAAGAAAAAGGTAGGCGCGAAAGTGATGGTCATTCCTCCATCATCCACAGTTATTCTTTCTGCTGATTTTCCCCTCTTCGTATTATGTATTATTATTTTTTCTGTGAAATTTCTGCAACCCACAAAAAAAAAACATAGAAAACAAATATACCAAGAAATTTGAACATGTGTAAAATTATTTTATACATTCACATATCAGAAATACAGCAACTAGGATTCTTTAACTGCAGATTTTCATCTTTAATGCCACATTTTGGCACCTAGTGCACACAAAACGTTCAATGTGTGTGCTCTCATGATCTGACGGATCAGGTTATAGTTGCTCATGGATCAGTTTCCATCTGGGTTTGGAGCTCTGAGACTTTTCAGGCTTCTCAGCTTCTCACAGATCCAATTATTCATGCTACGTTTAAATGCTTCAAAAAATGGGTCATGTAGGCTTTCAGTGGATTCATGTGTCATTTGAAGGTGGTAAAGACCTTTTGTCATCTCATCAGTCCTACATATTAGAAAAAAGATATTTGAATATATTAACCTGTGTAGAGACTGATTATTCAAAATTCACATTGTCAATTAAATATTATAGAACCCACTGACCATTTTAAGATTAATATCATGAATTTGTGGTCTATGGCATAATATGCCTTTTGCACAACAGTAATATCAGCACCCTGATAGGTAATCCCCACCTGTTCAGACTCATTATGAACAAGGATTTTAAAAATTAAAATAGTATAATTACATGCATTTCCAATAGTCTCACCTCATTGCCATGCACCATTAGGTGGTGCGTGGTGATCAGAGCCTTAAAAACCACCACCCAGCTAGCATTGCCGGCTCTCTCCATCAGTGTGTCAGCCATCTGGGGGACGTTGACACTGGTTTCCTGGGTGGCCTGGATCAGGTCTGAGAATTACAGGGGGAGAGAAGTAACAGGAAGTCAGTGATGGATATTAGCAGGGACTGAATGGAAACGCTTTTTACTCAGATCATGACCATGCAAACAGCTGCAAGGAGGAGAAAAAGGCCAGATGGGTGAGAAATAACAAACAGGACTTTGCCAGAATAGATGTGATGATAACAGATGTGGATTTTGCCATGTTTTCTTTGTTTTAACTCTCACTTTGATTGATCATATGCAGATATTTCCCCCTTGGATTTTTACCAAATTACTGAAAAGTTTTCCTATAACAATGTATGCAAACTTACTACAATCGTTACATTTGCCTTTTAGCTAAAAAATTTCCATTTAGTGAGTCACACACTTGTCTTTGTAATCTAGATGAGTTAGTTTAGATCTCGGGAAGCTGCAGTTTACCATTATAACAGAATGTATTTAGATGAGTGTTTCACATTTTGCTGCTATTGCCTGGTGTGAGTCACACTGGCTGCTGCTTTGATTTGTTTCTACAGCCAAGCACCATTAACGCATAAGCAGGTCGAGGCTGGAGTGGAATATTCCACAACAGAGAGACAGACAAGCACACACAGTAAAGCACAAATAATAGATGGCTGTAATAAGAAGAAGACCCTCAGTACTGAGGATGGCCATCAAAAAGAACACACTGATCCTCTGAAATACATGTAAATGAGCCAAGTAGTATCAAATAATCAATGTGTAGATAATTAAAAATGAAAAGACATGGCTTGCTTATTTGAATACAGGTAATATTGCTGTGCTAAGCACACTGTGTATGGACTATTCTCAGTGACATCACACTATTCGTTTACGCCGCCATGTTGGGTGGCAAAAAGCCCGACCCTGCGTCCGCTATAGTGGCTATTCTCATCAGGGACGGCGCTAGCGGACCTCACACTTTCAAACCAGTTCAGCACTTTAAAAAAAAAGCGCTCTTGTTCGTGATCCAACTGATGGAGATATTGCTACCTGACTTACCTTAACTTGACATTCAAAACTATCTAGTCAATCAACAGTCGCACCTCACAGGTCAGAATTAAAAGCATACATGTCAGATTAGAGGCTTTTAAATATGGCAGGATGGGTAGCAGACATCTAGCTGTGGAAAGCGCCCCAAACACAGTATTTCCTCTTTATGTCAAAGCTGAGTAAGAAACCAGCAGATGTAGATAACGTTAACGCAATGTAAAAATTTGATGTAAATCTCCCGGTGATATATTTAGGAGTTTAACAGTTTCTGGGAAAATATTGCTATTTTATGACACTTTTCTTTTACTGAGACCACAACCAACCGGTTACATATGAACATTTTTGTATTTCTTGTTGAATGAACAAGAATATTTGTTCAAGAATTAAATGAATTAAACAAGACCATTTTTAAAAACTGTAATGTAATTTGTACTTTTCTCTTTTTTGCTTGCTTTCAAATTTTCCGGATCATCCCTTTTCTGTCGAAAATGGACGGGACATAGGCTGGGGACAACGGGTTTCTCCATTTTTATTTATTTATTTCTTTTTATACAAATAGCTAGCTAGCCGGGTAGCAGTGTGCCTGTTTTATCTTTTTGCCACCCACAAATATCGCCAATGTGCAAGTCACATGATCAGTGATGAAAGCTGAGAACGGTCTATACAGATATATCCATTTTTCAGCCTTTCATAATATACTTCCTTGTGTCTCAGACCTATATGTGAGCACAATATCATTACAAAATTCCCTTATTACCAGAAAACCTGCCAAAAACCAAGTTTGGGAATTTTATTCAATATGGTTGAAATGACAGTGTGTTAAATCTACCTCTACAAAGACAGGCCCACAATTATCACCCGACTCGAGAGATTTTTAGCTAACGGTCTTTTTGTTTCCAGCAAACAAGCAACTGTTTTTACCAAACAGCTTGGATAAACGTTTATAAGCTACAGGCAAAGAAAGCACATGGAAAGAGTCAGAAACGAGCTATTTAAAACAGTGGAGCATTTACCATTTTAGGAGCCACATATTTGTTTCTGGATGTGGTGAAAGTTAAACAAAGTGCATAGGACATAGAAAATTAGACATATAGGAGGCGGCTCTGTGCTTCTGTAGTTGTGACCTTAAAAATAATGAAGCACAACACATTTTGTGGAGATGCCGAGGATATTTTTGACAAGCAAAAACATTGTAGCTGTTTCAGTAAAGGACTAATGGTTTTCTTTTGACTTACTGCTGTACACACGGTACATCACCTGCCCACACACACAGTGTGTGTGTTGCTCTTGGTTAACATGGACCACTGGTTACGTCTTTTATTTTTATTTATTTTTTATTTTATTTTTTTTTAACTTTGTTAAAATTTAAAAGCTATAGTTGTTTTGTGAGCATGTTTGCACGTTTTACATTGTTCTTTGATCTTACTAAGCACTGCTTAACTGAGGTTTTAAAAGGTGCTATCTAAATTGTTTAGATTATCTTTGGCTTTCTTTGTTTTCTTAAAGTAGCACTTTGTAAGTTTCTGACCGTTTAAAAGTTTGTTTCTGACACGTTTTGATGGCACAGTGACTTTTATTACGTACATTCCTAGAGCCGTCAACACCCAGCAGTGTCCCAAGGCTGAAAAAATGCATTCACAGTCTTTTTCTTTTTTTCTTTTCTTTTTTTTTTCAGGATGCTGCTTCACTTTACTGCAGCATTTCATTTTACGTCACTGTATAACATGCCAGCAACTGGAACTCAACACAATGGCTGTTTTGAACGTGCACTGTGGCTAATCTATCAAATAAACCCAAGGGGACATTGATGGAGGAAGAGAGGAAAAAGAGAGAAAGTAACATAGCAAGAGATGAGACAAGAATCAAGTCAGACTGACTTTTACTGGCTGGAGGGCGCTCAGAGAAGAGACAAGACCCAGAATGGGCACTAAGTTAGTAGTCATAAGTGGGCGCCACCAGTTTAGTGATGTTGCTTCATAAACAGTCATGAGAGGGTTAGTGTGGGAGGAGACTGCTAACACTCACAATCTGATTGGCTGTTGATGGTAAGGTTTATGTCACAGGCTATTGCTTAGAAGAGGTGAAATTTACAATCCTTAAAATTAGACGTTAATTTTCAATTTATGCAAATGATGGGCATTTTCAATAAAAAAAATCCTGTAAGAAATCACTAACAATTTTTCAACCGTTCTTTGAATGCACCAGCAGGTGTTTAGAGATGGCTAACACCATGTTGCTGGCATTGTCATGTACATTCGCAGTGGAAAGCACATTTGTGAGGTTTTCAGTGTTGTTGGTGCTCTGGCATGGCTTTGCTCTGCAGCACAGAGTACATAAGTGACAGTAACATACAACTCTGCTGTAAACCTTTCAGCACTCGCTGTGTCCTCTGCTCACCTACAGTATTATCATACAGTTCCATCATTCTGGTGTTTTTACTGTGGATGGAGGCTCAACAAATTCTATCAAACCTCAGAAACCTTCAGCTAAACTGATGGAAGACTGTCTTTAGATCTGATCATCTTTGAGATCAGATGTTGCTGGATTGGTGAACTCAAGTCGACCTGGCATTGTTTTTGTATTGAAATAAAACATTTATTTTGTCTGTCCTTTCTCTTTTGTCTGTCTCATCCTGTCTTGTCAATTGTCACTTTTGTCTTATCTGTTTCACCTTTTGTACACTTATGTTTGAGGCTGAATATTTTGGGATATCTCAAGAATTCTAAATATTATTCATTCTAGTCAAACCCATGGAGGGGTTTGTATTTTCAGCGTCCAGGCAAGTGTGCTGTTTCATCATTTTCCTTTTGGCTGAGTGGGAACATCTGATCTTTTTTAAAGAACTTTTATCCAAGAAAGCAACATTTAAAAGTACAATAATCCCTCCTTCTTGTTGTACATTGTACTTGAGCAGCTAGTCTATATGCTGCAACTTTATTTTCATCAATAGATGGTTTCATATTCACCACAGCTCTGATGTGCTGCAGGAAAGACTCATCTTCACAGAGGAAGGGAAGTCTTTACTTTTAGAGGAATGTAACTGTTTTCTTTTCCACCTCTGACCCTGTGACTTCTCTTGGGAAAATGCCACCCTCCTAACAGTAGACTCATAAAGTCGAAGACACAATCCTTTCATTCCTGTAGTTTCCTCCCTCCTTGCCAGGATAATTGAAAGGCTTTAACACAGGCTTTTCAGAGCTGAGTTTAGCAAGATCGCGCAGGACATCAAAGGAAACGAGGCTTCGAACAGCATAAGCTGGGGCCAAGACTGCAGCTACCACTGCCAAACGGTGGAGAGCGTTAGCACTCAGACGTCTGGCCTCTTCATCCCGGTCTGTGCCTTCTCCACAGTCTGCACAGCAGCTTCTCCTCCAAAGCTTCAAAGGCATTTTATAATGAGGGCCAGATGCAGAGCTGAGATGACAAGTAGCCACTGCTTGTTCTGCAATTACTGTATTCACGTTGAAACACCAGCAGAGAAACGCATGATTTATTTAGTTTCACTTTGGATATGTTTCTCTGTTCTTAAAGATGTTCACAAAAAGCACCGTCTTGTGAGCAAATCTAAAAGTTTAAAATGCTCTCCATGCGGCTGCACACGGTTCTTGTTCTTTTTATTTTTTTAACTCATTTAAATGAAAACATCTCTGTTTATCTGGAGGCTGTTTCCCTCCATTAAATTTTCAGCCTCTGCTTTTATTAGGGGAAAAATGGGCCTGCTGAATATTCAGTGCTGTGGGTTTGAAGCTTTCACAAACCTCTGGTAGCTTTTCATGCAGTTTACAACACAAGTCACAAAAATCCAAGCTCTGTTTTTCCCAGTGGAAAATGTGAACAGTTGCATCACATCCTGTCAACTGGTGACTTTATACAGCTGCAGACTTAGTGGCTAGTTTTTAGGCCTTCATGAATGTTGATTAGATTTTATTTCCATTCAATTAAACAAACATTTAACTCTTGAAATTACTAAGGGGTCTGATTTGATGTTTAGATGTGGTGTTTGATTTACGGTAGTTGTTTATGGAAAATCAGGATTTTTATGCAAATTATTAAGCCTATTTTTAAACCCAGTCTTTGTGATACACTTGCTTTTGCATCGCTTGTACAGCCCAAACTGCACCACGTTACCTTTGCACGTCGTTTTATTTTTCCTGCATGCCTTCTCATATTGCAGTAAATCACCCTGTCGGGTGTCTTTTGAACATGGACTCACTTCTATGAGAAGAACCTGAGTTGCTGTAAATCACAAGAGACACAAACCTGCAGGCTAAACTGCACAGTGTTTTGTTGCATATTTATGTAACAGCTGAAGTAGAACAAAACGAGTTGTTCTGGTTTGTCTCAGGTAATGTCACTTTCTCTGTTTGTGTGTTTTTTTAATGCGACATTTTCAGCTGGGTGAAGCACACCAGTTCTACTCGGATCTGTTCTCTCTGGAGGAAATTGTGGTGAGTTTTCGTTGTTTTAGATTACTCCAGAGGTTATAGAAAACTGATTGACAGTTTGGTTTATGCTGACTGCTTTCTGAGCTGAATGACGCATTAAAAATGGCAATTTTTAAATTTTTACTTGAGGCTACAGTGAATACGCGAATCCATCACAGTGTCTGGGTCTGGGTACGTTCCTCATTTGTTTAATATTTTGCTTCAATGAGCCAGACATTAGTATCTTTTTAATATGGTCTTGAGCACTAATTCTTGTGGTGTTCAGTGTGTTCTTAAAAATAACAGGAAATGATCAGTGGATGACAAGAAAAGAAGAGTCAGGCCTAGAAATTTTTTTACTTTGTAAAGAATCAGAAGAAAGAAAAACACCTAGTAAAGACCTGACACGAAACCTGAGAGACTCATCTGAACCTTCAGTTGATTCAGCTGCTGTTCACTGAAGCATCTTTAAAGATGGTCTCCATGGAAGGGTGGCTGTCAAAGACCATTTTTGAGGCAGGGAAATGGGAAGAAAAGGCTGAGGAATGGGACAAGACACAAGAACTGGACTGAATCAGTGGAACAGGTCAGATGGAGTGATTTCACCCCTCAAAACCTGGACCTTTAGTATTATTCAAGCAGTATGGGATCATCTGGACTGAGAACAGAACAAAAGGCTGAAACATAAAAAAAAAAGACTTAGTCTTTCAAGAAGCCTGCAGATCTATTCCTGAAGAACTGTAGAAACCGTTTTCCTTAAATTCCCACTTCAATTTATTTGCATATCTTTAAATTGTTGCACATTTCTCATTTTATGAGGCATGTCTTAATGTTAGCACAGTTCAGTATATAACTAATAGACTTCACATTCCACTTGGATAGTTTGGGTTTTCTTATAATTATCAAAATTGTTGTTCCCTGGTGGTGGAACGATCTACCGACTGCAGAGTCCTTATCCACTCTTAAGAGCAAGCTAAAGACTCAGCTGTTTAAGGAGCATTTCCACACTTAGCTCAACTCTTCTACTCGTCAGAATAGAAGAACCTCTTTGGCTCAACCAAGTACTGAATAAGCTGCGTGCACTTATGCCTAAGATGATATTGTGCGATGGAGAAAAAAAAAAAAATATATATAAATAAATAAATAAATATGCACCGCATCTAGCACTACATGACAGCACCTGGGTCCAAATGGACTCACAGCAGTCTGACTGCCACTTAATTATGACGTCCCATCTTGTTTGAGTTCTTGCTTGTGTTGTTCTTACTCTCAAATTTAAGTCTCTTTGGATAACAGCGTCTCTTAAACTAAGAGAAAATGTTAGATTTTTTTTCCTTCTTCTCATTGTCTACTGTTTTCATCATATCCTTTCTGTTTTTTCTTTTTATAATCTAAGTGTAGTTGTACTTGTCTAATAATAAGTACAACTACACTTGCAGCCACGTTTCCCCTTCGCTCGGTCTTGGAACTGTCACAATCTCTTGCAGTGTCCTGTGGTCTCCAGAAACAAGGATGTTTGCATTGGACCTGATGGGTCCTGTGGGAGGTGTGGTGGACCTCTATGGGTGGAAGTCCTTTAAACAGTTTTTTTTGTGGGTAATTTGTCAATGCTGCCATGTTGGAGTGTCAGTGGTTTAAGAGTTGCAAACTGGTGTAAATGAAATTGAAGAGGCGCAAATTCTGCTGTGTTGATGTTGTATTTATGTTATAATTATCAGTATCAGTATAACTCTTCTGTAACCCACTGTCCTAATCTATCGTTTTTAGCTTGGCATTTCCGTCTTCACCTTCAGCTGCTGATGCCTGATAACAAACACTGTTGTGCTGGTTGATATGTAACTATCAACCAGAAACCCCTGTTACATTCTGCTCATTAACTGTATCAGCTGAAGTGCAGCGCCGACGCAAGAGCAACCAGAGGTTGTTAACCACACTAGCTGACCATGCGTTTCACCTGGAGGCCCAGCGGAGGGGTCGGTTCCACCCAAACAGCCTTAAAGTCTTGTTTCCCCTTATAGGACACAGATCGTTTGGCTGTCATCTAAGGAAGTTGTCTAATCTTAGCCGTGAAACCTATCTGTCCCTCAGAGGGCTGCTGGGTACAGGCTCGCCGTCGAACTGTTGCACACTCAGTTGTGTTTCTACCTGCGTGCTGTGGCAGGAAGTTAGAATGAGAGTTACAGGTAAGACAGCAGACCTCAGGGGTGTGGTTTGTATGAATAGTGTTTGTGCATCAGATTCTGCAGCAGCACATTGTAGTCGGTGTTAACTTTCACGCTGCAATTGAGAAATCTTTAAATTGTAAGTTGGATAAACGCTCCGGAAATGTGACTAGTCTTTATGTGACGTTGCCTTTGACATTTAAAGTCTTTGAAAAGGTTTTCTTTTAAGTGAGTCTACACAGCTTACAAGCTTGGCTTGTGTTAAAGGCATAGGGCGAAAAGCTGAAGGTCGTGTTGTAAACTGCAGAAATGTGAGTTCCTCAACACGTTGATCATTAACTGTCTTGTAGCAGCAAGGAGAGAAAAGGAGGCGATGAGAAGTGCAGAGTAGTCCTTTAATGACTTACAGCTGCAAGATTTATTGTTTGGCTTTCTTCCTTAAGAGTTTACTTTCTTAGAGTTATTTGTAGAATATTTAACTCAGCTGTTTTGATGCTAATTTTATCATTGTTTGCTGTTTGTAAAGGCGTTATAAAGTTAGATTTTCTTTCTTTTTTTGAGTTGGTGTGCTTTTTTGTGTTTTCCAATATTTTTTGTGATTTTAAAATTTTATTTCTATTAATTTGTAATATTTGTAAGAATTGGTTATTTATTTGAGCAGCTGACCTGCACACTGATTATTAGATGAAATAGAAGTTACGTTTTTTCTCAGGATCTCCTGCTCCTTTTTCCAGGTTTGCGTTCTGGAAGCTCATGGAACAGGACACGTGGGAGATGTTTGGTCAGTCATGTGTGTTCACTTGCATGAAGCTTGTTTTTCAGGTTGCTTTTTTTGTTTTTATTTTTATTTCTTTTTTAGAACTTGTGTCTCTGAGTTTCGATGTGAACCAGCTAAAAAAGTTTGGACTAAAATTATACATATAAATTTGGGAAAAATATTTTTTCCTGACAAGGAGGTTACGTGGTGGTTTTGGCACGTTCGTGGGCAACATACCATCATAAATACTAGTTCGAATTTTAGCGGGTGGTGGTTGCAGATTTTTATCACTATTGTTTTTTACATTAGATTTTTGTCTGTCACAAATTCTGTCACAATACAAATTAGATTTGATTCAGTTCAGGAACAAGTTAATATGAACTGATGTCACATGTTGACGTGCCATGTTTCTTTTTTTTTCCTTATGTGCCCAACAAGGTTTGTGATGAGTATTTTATAAACAGTCACAGCATGTGACTTGTCAGCTGATGCACCGTCTTTCCTCTAAAATCCAAAATATTTCAGACTGACCCCTTTTTTCGCAGAGAGACAATCTTATCACTATGCATTGATGTACTGGTGACCTTCCATCAAATATCATTAAACTTATACAGAAATTAAATATGAATCTGTAAAAGTCATTGTTGATTGGAATAATTTGTATTAAATGAATTGGTGTGAGGGTTCTTGTTTTGGTTTGTGTAGCACCACAGACCCGTTTGTACAATGAAAGTAGCCATTAAATGAAACAATGATCCACATCACTTAGACATTTGAGTCAAAGATGGTTTTCTCTCTGATGTTTCTCTCTCACTTAGTTGCTGGACATATCGTCCATAAAGCAGCGGTTTTCAAATGGTTTGAACTACGACCCCAAGATAACATACATTGTTTGCAGACCCCTGGTTTGACTGGTTAAAAGCTAAAATTTATTTGATAAATGTAAGATATATATATTTTTTAATTATCTACGACCCCCTGAAATTTCCTCGCAACCCCCATGGGGTTCCCAACCACCAGTTTGAGAAGCACTGCCATAGAGGACTTCTGGTGAAACAACTCCACAACTGAACAAAAGCAGTAGTCTTATGTTAAGACCCTCAGTTCAGTAAAAGACCACTAGGGGTCTCTGCTCCAGAGAATGAAAGTCTTCAGCCTAAAAAAAACTGGCCGTTGAAAGACTACATCGCCTCATTATTTTGGTCTCCCAGTTTCAGCGTGTCTGGGGCCCACAAAGTCTGTTTTCTCCTAATTTTGCTCCATATTTTTTACAAGACAACAGCTGTGTTGTTTCTGCTCATAATGTCTCCGTTGATGATGACCGAACCAGCACACACAGGACCTCTATATTCATAAATGTCAGATGCAAACACACCTGTGAAAAGCTGTTATATCACATCTAGTTGACTTCAGCTCACAAAGAAATCTTTTGGTGGATGTAAAAAAATGGATATCAGATGGAGAAAATGAATGTGTAACTGAACGGCACTGCTGTAATGACTACCTTTTAGTTACCAGAATGGTTTAATGTTTTGAGCTTATGACAAAAAAGAAATTCTGTCTAACTGCTGCTTCTGTGTCTGCATTACTAACTTGATGATGTGCATCTTGTGTCTGTTTGCAGGTTGCATGGTTATCTGGACTTGATGCATGGCAGCTGCATGACTGCAGTGAGTCTTGTTGTGGGACTGAGAGCACACAGCTGCAGCCATGGCTCAAACCATGCACGTGAATGGCAATGGCCCAGGTAACCAGACCTCTTTTTTACCCCCCATCCTTTATTTAATCACAGTTGATTTTGTGCTCTAGCTCTTTTGTCTTAGTGATACAGAAGTATGTCTGTGTTTGTCTTGTTCTCTATTTGCTACCTTGTTTTTTGTGTTATAAACAGAGTAGTTGTATCACGGTGTATATGTATGTGTACCAGACGGGGGAAAAAATCTCATCTGGGCTAAATAAAACTCAGCTGGACAGGAATACAAAAGGACTAAAGTTGGATTAGGAGTCCAGTTTCAAGCTTCTCATAAAAGTATATTTAACTGTTCACCTCCTGCATCATAATGTGACTCTGTTCCAGCTCTCAAATATGTCCGACTTTAGTTTAGCTGTGTCATTTAAAAGCCCTGCAGACATGAATAGATTAAGATACATGATCAGGACAGTCAGTATGTATTTACAGCTTGTAGCATCCTAATAAACCTCCAGAACACCACAAGTATGGTTTTAAATCATTATTATTGTAATGATATTATGTTATTTTTGTGATATTTAGATGGTTTTACAGGTCATTGCTTTTAAAAGCAATACATAACATTACAATACAGCCATATATACTACAGGGGTTGTTTCAGGAAAACCAACATCTTGGAATTTTAAATGCAAAACGAAGCCATTGAGGAGCAACCACCAAAACATTTGGGACACCAAATTAAATTTGGCAAAACACTTTAACCCAGCTGAACATGGCCAATTTGACAAACAACAACCAAGGCGAGGGTTTAAAATTAAAGCTAGTATGAGCAGACAGCCACCAACCCCTGCCCACTTTCACTAGAATCGTCTGTTTACAAAGAAAATGGTTTCAGTCACCAGAAAACTTCCCGCAAACTAAAATAGGATTTTCCGAGATACTCCACGGATGTTGGGTAAACAAATATTTTGTCTTGCTTCATGCGATTGCCGCAAACTGCTGAAGTCTGATCCCAAAGCATTAATCAGCTTTACAGTAAATATGAGGATCTATGTTCATGCTAGGGCTGCATGATGTGAGGATGTCAAGTGAAGTTGTGTGTGCATGTGGGTAGGGGTGTGCCGGTTCGGAGTTATTGAGAGTCTGTGTGAATTGTAGCCTCAGTTTCCTGTTCTTAGCTGACAGGAGGCACCCGGTGTGGTCTTCTGCTGCTGTAGCCCATCTGCTTCAATGTTGGACGTGTTGTGTGTTCAGAGATACTATTCTGCAGACCTTGGTTGGAACCAGTGCTGTATGGACTTCCTGTTGCCTTTCTATTATCTCAAACCAGTCTGCCCATTCTCCTCTGACCTCTGACATCAACAAGACATGCTCACTGGATATTTCCTCTTCTTCAGAACATTCTCTGTAAACTCTAGAGATGGTTGTGTGTGAAAATTCCCATAAATACTCGGACCAACAGCCATACGTCCAAAGTCACTTAAATCCTCTTTCTTCCTCGTTCTGATGCTCAGTTTGAACTTCAGCAAGTCGTCTTCGCCATGTCTACATAAGTTAATACAATGATGTGCTGCCATGTGATTGGCTGATTAGATGTGTTAACAAGCAACTGACCAGGTGGAGCTGATAAAGTGGCCATAGATGTTTAGTTATGATTTTGCTGTTGCATAACTTTTTTTTGTGTTTGTTCATGCAATGTGGTAACCAAATACAGTGCAGCTTAAGTTTCTGCAGGCTAGAAGGGAGCAATGACTTGCAGTAAGGTGCTCTTTGAAACAACTGAGCATGTGCCTTTCATGCACAGTGGCCATTAAAAAAAGGCTGAAGAGATTTCTGCCGGATTACCTATTATGTAGCTGTCTCAATATTTAATCATTTACATTTTCTTATTTCTGCCAGTTTGCTTTAACCTGTGTGTCAAGTGATCAGACATATGCAGGAATAAAGGAGGGTCTGACCTAGAAGTATGACCTTACATACTGTAAACATAATTATCACTCAGTTTCTTTCACAATCCTTAAACCCCTAATCTCATCATTCCAGGGTTAAAATGCATTTAAAAGCTTTCTATAATATTTAGCACTCAAATGAAGCTAATACCTTTTCCATGCCAGATATATTTGTATAACATGGAGGGCTTGCTGACCCTGAGCCTCTACATCCAACCCTTTACCCATTTAAAATGTGTGCACATGATATAATATCATGCACTGCATGCTCCACCTACTGTCAGGGACCAGATCCTGCACCCTCAAAACACTACAGCTTTTCAAAACACACATCTGCTGAATCTGCTTTCTTTTTCTCTCTTTCCTTCCATCCTGTCTTTTTGTCTCAGCCCTCGCTGTAGAGGAGCGAGCCCGGCAGCTGCAGAAGACGGCACATTCCTACCGGCCTTCAGCATCCCACGAGCCAGGGATGGACCTCAAGACCAAGCGGGAGGTCAGCATCTCCGCTCTCCGATCCTCCTCACTTTCTGACTCTTATTTGTGATTTTCAGTTTGATCTCGTCCACTTCTTCTGTCTGCAGATGTATGCAGAACAGCGGCGAAGCAGTGACAACATGTCAGCCAGATCGTCAGACAGCGATATGAGCGATGCTTCGGCTCTCTCCCGTGCCAGCAGTGCCTCTCGCCTCAGTAGCAACAGCTACAAGTCTATCCAGTCAGAATGCCCCGGGCGACGGGTCAGGTCAGTGTTACATGCCAAAACCGCTTTTCGTCCCACATCATTGTCTTTATTCTTTTTTTATTTAATCCTAGATGACTTTATGTGCTTTAATGCATGCTAATCACTGTGTGTCTTGATTTTTTTTTTTTTTGTTTTTTTTTTCTTTTCCTGCACGCTGCATGTTGCATGTTACATGCTCTGTCTTCTCCACCCACACACTCGCATATAAACACACACACACTGTATGGGGATTTAAAACAAACTCAGATCGAAGTCGTTAGAGGAGGAGAAGAAGGACAGAAGGATCTCATGGGGGGTAAATGGAGAGGAGCAGAGAAGGAAGGCGGCAGGAAAGAGACGTTTCTCTGCAGAGTTGAAGCGCAGGAGACATACTGTAGCAGGAGACACGAGGGAGTCCAGGTAACAATGATGCTCTGACCCCTCCATTGAGTATCCCATCAAACACTCACCAGATGTTTGCATTTTCTATCTTCTATGTTCTCTCATTTTTGTGCTTTGTAACACATTTAAACCTACAACTCCACCTTGTTCTCTCCATGCTATGCCAGTTTAAAGTTAAATGATTGCTTAAAGAGCTTAAAACATGTGGATCTCTTCATGAAGAGTCATCCTCAGTCTATGAAAGCAGTTATTTTTACATCAGAGTGAATAACCTTTGTGACCTTTTCATCTGTACTTCGTCAGACCAGAAAGCTTTGATTTAAAAAGAAACATGCAATAAAAACAAGGTAGTAGGTCAGAAAAAAGTTACGGAGCCAGGCAGGCTCTGATGGAAGATGCAGGGTTTTTTTTTTATCTTAAAAAGCTAAATCATACCTAAAGGTATTGTCAAGTAAAACATGAATAAATAATGCAGGATGATTTGCAGATAATTAAACTCAAAAGCATAAACTGAAAATAAAACACGGAAAATATCTACTCATTACTTGTAATTTTCATCTAATTCCATGCAAGTTCAATAGAAACATTATGGGAGGCAAACATTAAAATTCATGACCAACATAACTGCCGGCTCACAATGTTTACATGTTTAACCAGGGAGGTTAGTTTTCATGTTAAAGCACAGTGACATTAAAAAAAAATCCCAGGAGCATTGTTTATGTAGCTTCTGTTTATTCCTCGGCTGAGATGAATGGTCTGAAAACAAAGCAACATGGCTTCTGACCCCGAGTTTCATTTAATTTAAGCTATGGATAAACAGTAGCTCAAAGTTAGTTATCCAAACATAAGCTCCATGAGTTCAACATTTTCATTGTAATATGTTTTACCTACTTTAATTTTCTCATTTAAAACAAAAAATAAAATACATGCCGCATGTCAAATGTTGAGACTCAGAAATTAGATTTTATTTAAAATATCTGCACAGTTTAGTTTGAATTTGATGTCAGTACCGAGTGTTCATTTTTTTATGCCATTGTGCTTTTATTTCCTGTCCCGACAGGTCTGCATCATTTCAGATCATGAATGTGCACAATGTGGTTTGTGTTTCTAAAATAAGCAAAACTTTCCCTGACAGATACAGCAGATGTTGCCCTGAAACCTGTATGTTGTCTGCACATTACCAGTGGCAGACGCACTAATGCTACTAATTTTCCCCATGGGGATAAATAAAATATCTTTTTCTAATTCATGCTCGGACCATCACAAATAACAAACTGAAATGTCTCTTTTCTTTCATCTGGAGGATGCAGATCATTGCTTTTTACTTTGTTTTGGTCCAACCAAAATTAGCTCAGGATCACAGAGGACATCAGCCTTTTTAAATCTTGGTTCAGAAGTTCTATTTTCCCATTTATCTTATTTAAATAAGTTTAGACTGATTCTGTTTAGACTGGTGTTTGACACACAACTTGTATTTTGGTAGATATGATGGGACAGGAGGTGTTCTCTGAAGCTTCTAGTGTCACAGTGCATGGAGGGAGTGGGACACAAATGCAGGGTGAGACACAGGAGGCAGATGGATGTAGGGATCACTAAAGGCACTGCATAGGCAGGATAAACAAAATGTAACATAATGCTCAAAAAATAGAAACTATATACACTGAGGAGAACTATTTAAATGAGGTGATGCAAATTAGCAATTAAAACCAGACGTGATGAACAGGAAGTGAACATAATACAGAAGGGGATAAACCTACAAAATAAAACAAAAGAAGACAAATGACTGAGACAACAAAAACCAGAAACCTAAAAGACAACAGATCAACAAGAACTAAACCAAAAACCCACAGTTCATGACACCGAGAGACTTTTGAAGGTATGCTCTGATAACATTTGGTGTCTCATACCACAGTCTGACCTGGTTCATAGCAGTGGCAGAACCAGACGATGTTCCAGACAGGCTACAGTAGTCTGAGTTTGCAGTGAACTGTGTTCGCTGTTGATGGTTTTCCACCTCAGATCTGAGTATCTGAACATCATGAACAGTCAATAATGGACCAATAACTAAATATAAAATAAACAACTTCACTAAATCTAAACATTTGCAAATAACGATTGACGTTCAGCTTACCTGAAGCACATTAAAAAATCCTGTGCAGCATCACAAACACACCAACTCCTGGCTAAGCAGTAGCAGTGGGCTGACAGAGACAAATGACCCCGTCTCAGAGAACCAGGTGGTGATGTAGTGCAGCTTATTAGCTGGCTAATGTATTTAGGTCTGGGAGGACAAGGGAGGGGGCCCATTCTTTACTCCCTTACAGCAGATCAGTCCTCACAGAGGGATGTAAAAACACAGGCCTCAAACTCTTTGTGGAGTCAAAGATGAGAGGTGTGTGTTTGTCTTTACTTCATTTATCAAGAAATGAAAGGAACATTACCACATGCCAGGATGACGCTGGTCTCTAACAGCCTCTAAAGCATCAGTGTGGTCAGAGGAGTCTGACTGTCTGATGTAAAAACTTCAACAAACCTGAATTTGACAAGTAGATCATAGAATTAGAGGGAAAGGTTGATCTACAAGCACTGCAGATCTTGGGTCAGTTTTCTCTCCGAGCAGGACGGACTTGTCTGGGTTTAGTGGGAGGGAGAGGTTGCTCTGGATAACATGAGCATTTGAACTCTTTTACCTCTGTTATTGCCTTTGTTTATTAGTCTTCAGACCTCCTACACATACCTGCCTTTTTAATACTTAATTTTAGATAATTCACTTTAATACTGCTCCTTGAAGCTTCTTTCATAATCTTCAGATTTTTTAATTTGAGTGGAAAAAGACACATTAAACAAAGTTTATGTATGTAGACTGATTTATTTTTTGTTTATGTGTTTGTGTGTTTGTTAAATCCCTCCTGCATGTCTTAGATCCCTCCTTGCATGTTTCCTGTGCTGTGACTGCCTGGACCCCCTCCATCCTCCAGATCGTGCCCTTCCACCCCACCTCTGCTCAGCCGGTCATTCCCTAACTCCCCTACAGGGGGCAGTGGAGAGGCCTCAGACCACCCTCCCTCTTCCCTCTGGTTCCCCACCTCCTGTGGGCCCACAGGGGTCAGAGATTGTGGGTGATAGGGGCAGCGTTGCTGGACTCTCCTGCAGCACATTGATCCCATCTGAGGGGACGGACATGCGTTGGTTCCTCCGAAACTCTAGGAGACAGCATAGCTCATTGTGTCGCTTCTGCTCACGTGTAGTAGCTTGTTTTAGAAGAATAAACTTCAATTCATGATATCATGAGTCTCAGACACCTTTTTTTTCTGTAATGGTTTAGTATAGTTGTAGATTATGTCATCAGTTTGGGACCTCAGCTGCTTCCTCATGTTGTTTGAATTTCCTTTTTATTAAAAATGACACGTCAAAATGTCATTTTGAAAGTTAACCCTCCACTTCCTCTCGACAACCATGCCATTAGTTATGTTTTGCCAGAAGAAAGGTATGCCGTAAGTTAGAGGAGCTTAACATGACAGGTAACAGTTCACCAAGCGTCCTCTTCCTTTAGTCGGCAGGTCCGGTCGATGAGTCGCAGCATGCTGAAGAGCTCCAGCGTGAGTGGAGAGATCTACACGCAGGAGCGCACCGATGGTAGCCAATCAGACACCGCGCTGGGCACGGTGGGCGGCGGCAGCAAGAAGAGACGTTCCAGTCTAAGCGCGCGGGTGGTGGCCATCGTCGGCAACCGTCGCAGCCACAGCACCTCACAGATCAGTGGTCCCGGTGAGTTTCTATAGCAACCTGATCCTATGTGATCTAGCTGTGGGAATTTTCCAACAATGCTGTCATCATAATGTCATTAAGTTCATCTTGGGGCGAATTCACACTGGCGCTGTTTGGTCCATTTTAAGTGAACCGCTTAAGGGTCCACTTCCACGAAAATTCTGGCCCAAATCAAATAAATGGCTTGTTACCAGGGCTCTGCAGAGCTGAATGGCATGCAGATGAGAGAATTCAGCCTTTTGATTCAGGTGTGTTGGCGAAGGGATGCATCTAAAAGTTGCAAGATAGTAGCTCTTGAGGACTGGACTTGGACATCTCTGATTTTCAACATTTGCTGGTATGGGTGACATTTTCCTGTTATATTCTGTAATGTCTGATTCTGCTGTTGACCTATTTCCTACCTATTGATAAATCATACAAAAAAAACAGAGATGTCAACAAGGAGTCATTTCCTTGGTGGGAACTGTTGTGAGGTTTATTTTAAGTCACAAAAGTAAAAAAACAAAAGGCAGCTTAACTCTCTGGGGTTGAGGGACACGCTGGCGTGTCCAAATCACATGATTTAAGATGACATAACAGCAAGATGCAGCCACACACGAGTCTCCATTTCAACTTCTGTCAACATGCAGACTTCAAACTATAAACCAGTTATTAATCTGTTGATAGAGCAAATGAAACCAGATTTATTTTAAAAAATGTACAGCACACTTTTTATATTACTGTAACATTTGGTGTAGGAAGATGGACAATTCTAAGGAAAGTGCTTGCAAGCAAGAAAAATAAATGTAAGAAAAGCCAAGAAAAAACTAACACCCACATCCCGATTGGTGGAAAAATGCAACACATCAACCAATAAAACAATTATGACAACATGATGCATATAGCTGCTGTGGAAGAGGGGGAGTGGTGGGAGTGATGTTGACTAAAATCCACCTAATGCTGAGCTTACACTAACAGTCACAGACTAAAAACCAAAAGTCTTTAGTAAATCTGAGTATTACTGGAGTCACAGCGCGCTATCGTCATCTCAATCATTAGGTTTAAGGTGATAATATGCGCTGTTTCACATCAGTCTTCCCATAGTCTTGGGTCGCAGTGACATAACACAATCAACAACCAATAGATGAGCTCTGACAAAAGCAGAAGCAGGTACCCTGACACAGCAACCACTGAAAACAGACCGAAAAAAAAGAGACGAACAGAAAGAGAAGCGAATAGTTACTAAGAATAAATGTCTGCTGTGGATCATTTATGTGTTACAGTGTAATGATCTAACTGATGAGAGAAGAATAGAAAACTCATTCATCCCTCCAGATGTTGATGAGTTGGTGTAACACCTGGTGGAGATGCAAAGCCACACTTAATTAAATAATAATGAAGTGTAATTCCTTATTGATCCTGGAGAGAAACACTCCCCTTGTTTGCTTTGCTGTTGGCAGATCAGCCCTTTTCAATATTAACTGTTCAACATATCACAAAAATTGCAAAAAGGATCTAGTTGTAGTCTATTAAACAGCAACCCAAAAGATTTACAGCCTCTGTCAAAACTCAGTCTGAGACTAGCTAAGAGTTAAAACTCTAAACATTTGTCTTTAGATGTGAGCAGGTGTGAGCAGGTAGTTTTCTGGAGTCTTTTGCTAATCTTTTTAGGGCCTTTTCACATGGCGTGCTCGGGCAGTTGTGTTCACATGCCAATGCTTCAACCAGGCTCGGGCACATTTGGTAATGTCAGTGCCATAACACTAGGTGGCAGTATTGAGGAAACTAAGCTG
>JBAFTB010000013.1:5298501-5311372 GCA_037177355.1 Melanotaenia trifasciata | reverse complement strand
TTTTCATGTTTTTCAAATGTGGCAGATTTGCTTCTTTTTAAAATTTTGTTAAAATGTTTTATAAGTAACTAAATAATAAATTTTAGTTTGGATTAGCTGTCCTTGTGATTATCATTTTTATATTTATAGAACACACAAAACTTAAATTTATATAAAAAGTGGGAGATTGTTTTTTTATAAGTTGTAATCTTATCAAATAGTAATATTTCCACACAAACGGTTCATTATACATGTTGAAAGTTGGACCAGTTTGACTGCAGAGAACATCCGAATAAATTCAGGTTCATAAAGTTTGACATGTCCATTAGCCAAGCTGTTTGTCTCAAGGACAGACTGTTATTGTCTCGAGTTTGCCTCTCCTCCACTGAAAAGCAGGATTCTTATTTGGGGAGGGAAGCGACCGGCTATGAGCCTCATGTGATTGGAGGAAGCAGCTGTCCAATAGTACACCAGAGCAGAGCTGCACTGACTTTACACCAATAGTGAAACTTTTTTTTTCCTCTTGTGGAGAGAGGATTGAGAAAGCGAGAGCACAGAGTGCTGCCAAATCAGCCAGCAAGAGAGAAGGAGCGAGGGGGAAAGAGTAGGAATGAAGAAAGCACTGTTGGTCTGAGGTGAGTGAAGCTTAGCACCAGGCTTAAGCCTCGTAATTCCCCCCTCTGTTTCAGCTGAATGGGAAGGATTGAAGGGAGAATTTACCGGAGCTGGGCGGACTGGAAAAGGAAGAGCAGGGCTGTTTATTTCCAGCCTGTGTTTGCTTTAGCCGGTGAGAGTTCCAGGCATACCAAGAACAAGACGCTGTATTTAGCCAGGAGTGTGAATATGGATCTGACAGAGGGCATTTTCTGCTGGCTGTGTGTGGAGTTTGGACTTTGATTTGAGCAGCTTTTGGTTCAGTCTTCAGCATGTTTCACTGTTTTGTCTGTAAAAGCTGAAATGTTTACCCTTCAGTGGATTTTGGATTTTGGATCATAAAATATTGACACAGTCATTTTTTGTGTGCTTTGTAAACAAGAAGTTGATCCGTCATGACCTCGTACGTTTCAGCTTCCACGCACCAACAAGTTAAATTTCACAACTAGGGTTTGTTTTTTTTTATTTGACGTCCTCTGTAGTACTTTGGATTTTTCTCCGAGGCTGAGTTAAAACATCACTCAGGCTTCCTCTGGCAAATATGTAAGAAACATGAGACATGTTTGTACTCGTGCTGTCAAATTATGGTGATTATCAAGGGAAAACTCAACACTTTACGTGACACTGTCTGTTTTAGGGTCTTCAAACAGACTTTCTCTAAATGTTTCTGCTCAAAACATCAGCTTCTTTTATATTAGATTTTGACTGTTTGACTTTCTTTTTCCTCTCTTGCAGAAAGAACACAGAGATGCTCGAGCACAGGAGAAGAGAAGGACTCTGTGGCCCCCTACTACGTTGAAACCCCTTACGGTTACCAGTTAGACCTGGATTTCCTCAAATATGTTGACGACATTGAGAGAGGCAACACTATTAAGAAGCTGAGTATCCAGAGGAAGCCCAAGGTGGCCAAACAGTTGGCGGCGCCTCGTGGTAGTGCTGGTGTGGTCGGCGCCCAGGCTGAATGGACCTCCACAGATTCCCTTTCTTCTTCCAACAGCGACGACAAGCAGTCCCCAGTCTTCTTCACCTCCAGGTCCCAGGACGTTGCTCCTCTGACCCCAACCTTCTCCAGATCGGCCTGTGAGGTCCCCCTCCATCAGTCTTACTCTGGCATCTTGGAGCAGAAGCAGCTCCTCCCACCACCTTCGCCCCGCTTCGTCCCCCGAAACAACCCCCAAGTGGAAAAGACTCTCATGGAGACCCGCCGCCGGCTGGAACAGGAGCGTCTCCTCATGCAGCCACTCAGCGAGCCCCCAATGCCTCGCCGTCGTCTTGCCAGCTTCGGCGGCATGGGCTCCAGCAGCTCGTTGTCATCTTACTCGGGCTCCATCGCTACGAGTCAGATCTCCCCCAGCACCCACCAGCCGCAGTCCATCAATGGTCATCTATCTAACGGGGAGTATAACCCTTACTACCCGCCTTCCATGGGCAGCTCCATCCGCCACAGCCCCATGAGCTCCGGCATGGCCACCCCAGTGACCAACGTCAGCCCGTTACACCTGCAGCAAATCCGAGAGCAGATGGTTGTGGCCCTGAAGAGGCTGAAGGAGCTGGAGGAGCAGGTAAAAACCATTCCGATCTTACAGGTGAAGATTGCCGTTCTGCAGGAGGAGAAAAGGCAACTGGCAGCTCAGTCGAAGAATCAAGGCTACACAGGCTTCCGCAAACGCTCCTACAGCGTTGGCAGCGCTGACCAGATGGAGAACACTGGCCCGATCCAGAAGGAACCAGAGCTGCACATCATGGAGCCAGAGGCTCAGGAGCAGAGCACTCAGCGGCTGGAGGAGTTCAGACGTCTGGCAGCTGAGGTCCAAGCTCTGGAGAAGACGACCAAGGACAGCAGCGTGACTGAGGCAGAGCTGCACAACCAATCGCACCGAAAGTCGATTGGCGTTGTCACAGATGAAAACATGAACAACTTTTCTGCTGTTCATAAGCAGAGAAAGGAACGTCTCCGGGATGTTGGCGTGGTGACGGAAAAGCTGGAAAAGCGGAACGCTGCGGTTGTTGTGACTGAGGCCATGCTGGGAGTGACAAGTGAAGCTGAGAAAGAGATCGAGCTCCAGCAGCAGGCAATCGAAGCCCTGAAAGAGAAAATCTACCGGCTGGAGGTGCAGCTTAAGGAAACCACTCATGAAATGGAGATGGGAAAGCTAAAACTGGAGCTTCAAGCGGCTGGAGGGTCAAACAAGAAAAGAGCAGACAAAGGTTTGATGGTCCGGCCAGAGATGTACAACGCCTGCGTGGAGGCCAAGGTCCAAACGCGCAACCAGGGAGTGGGTGACCATCTGGAGTTTAGCCATGTTGGGACAGATAAAACTCTGCAGACCCAAACTGTGGGGGTGTCTTGTCTGCCCAGTTTGCAGAGTGTTGCTACAGGACCGGAGATCTCTATGGACCAATGGGTGGTGCATGAACGCGTGGAGGTAAACGACCAGTGTGTGGGGATGCGGGTGGAGACACGCCACCAGCAGGTTGGCATGGAACTGAGTGTTTGTGAGGTGGGAGTAAACACAGAGGAATCAGTGGACAGCTTGGCCCTCCGCCCAGCCACGACGGAGCCGTGCAAGGAGTCTCGATCAGTCGGCTGCGGGGACTGTTCGGTGGACGTCATTGTTTCTCCTGTCAAGATGTTCGTGTCACGGGGAACTGATGCAGGCTGTGTTAGTAAAGTAGACTCTGGAGTCATGGCTGCTCCTGACTCAGCAACGCAGCACACCAACACTGAGACAGAAGTCACAAGTAAATCTACTAACACACACACAGCTGACGTAACTGACTCGTTCACTGATATGGAGCTGAGTACCTGTGATAAGCACACCAACACGGCAGCGACTGAAACCAGGACAGTAGCAGCCGGGGAGGGGCTCGTCAAAGATGTCACATCAGCAAAGATGCGTTCAATTGCAGTTGGAACCATCACAGACATGTCGTCATTCCTGAGCAAGTCAACTTCAACTAAAACCAAAGAATGCGGGGTGGGGCCTGTTAACATCCACGACAACTTCTTGATTGGTTTAAAAACCAGAAACATAGCGTGCGGCCCCTCCCAAGCAGCCGAATGTTTGACCGACGGCAGCAACAAGGTGTCCATGGAGGCGAAGGCTACAGAGGTGAAGGGCACGGCCGCCCCACAGGGCACCATCGGGCTGGACCATTACATCGAGAGGGTGCAGAAGCTTCTGCAGGAGCAACAGATGCTGCTGGCAGAGAACTACAGCGAGCTGGCTGAGGCTTTCGGCCAGCCTCAGTCCCAGTTTGAGTCCATCAACAGTCAGCTGGTGAGCACGCTGTCATCCATCAACTCTGTCATGAAGTACGGAAGCGCCGAGGACATCCTCAAGCTGCAGGCCGACTCTAGCGGAGGTGAGGACGCTCCTGATATCCACAAGTCTTCCTCACAAATGTTCCAGTAACACAATTAAAGCGGTTTCAAAGGCAGATGGCTGACACAGGGTGTAAAGTTAGGCTTATCCTGCACCTCACACAAAATATTTTTTCCTCGTTATAAAAATGTTATAAATAATAACTTACAAGCTTGTCTAAGTCATTTCCCAGCATTGCCTTTCTAGCAACAAGTTCAAAATAAAAAATGTTTTCAAATTTAATGTCCCTGAATTAACTGAGCCAAAAGAGTGTACTCTAATATTTATTTAATTAATGTATTTAATTAACTAATGAAATTAAATATTGTAAAATGTATTAAAATAATTTTTTTTTCAGAAAGTTTGCAAAAAAGTATTTTCACACAATTTAAGTGTTTATTTTTTAAATATATTTTAAAAAATCAATAAATTAAAAAACTAAGTAAAGTAAAACATGTTAATAAAATTTGGTATAATTAATAAAATGATTTCATTAATTTATTTAATTTTTTTTCTTTGGCTGTTTCCTTTTTCCCATTTTCTTTGCTATATGTCGTATTTCTTGATTTAATTTCCCATTGTCTCTTACAAAATCTTGAAATTTAAGTCCATCATCTGCATCATATGTTCGTTACTTTAAGCAAATTATTTAAAAATATTTTCCTTTTTGCTGACTTAAAACTGTTAATGTGGGCACTTATTTGAAGAAACCTAAAAAAGATAACTGTTTTCGCACCAATGTCCTCACGTTAATGTCTGAAAAATCACACAACAAAACACAGCATGATGAGAAGCTGTCGTCAACTTGTAATTTGGGTGCAGTTTGTTTGGAAAGAAATCAAGGTCATTAGATCATCATCAGGCAAATAATTTTTAGCCTTAAATCAAGCCATATTTTCAAAGATGAGCCATTCAAATGTTTTTTTGAATCGTTTGGATAGGATCCAGCCTCCGACATGTTGTCCTTATTTTCTATCCAGCCTTGTAATCAGGACTGTACCGAGATGGGACCCTCAGATGAGCAGATACATAATAAATCCTTTAGGCATAAGACTGCAAATCCTCCTTTGTTTTACATCAACAGTGTTAAATTCCTTCTTGAAGGTTATTTCTGTTGTTATTTTAACTTAAAAATAACAGACACAAATATTAAATTAACAAAATTTTTGATGATTTCAAATCTTTGAAAATTTCTTCAAACCGTCTCATTTTAGAGCCAAACTGGAGCTTTTTAAACTCCACACGGTCCTCCTCAAAAAAAGATTTTATATAGTGATATTTACCCTAAAATACACTCTAATTCATTTTATCAGCCCTTTTAAGAATGAAATAAAACAATGTTGCCCTTCACACCAGTTAAGCCACCACATTCTGCTCCTATTGAGCCACCAGCTGATGGACGATAGTTGCAAGGCTGTAGTAGTTTCTGCTGTGGGGTAGAGTCTGAAGGTTTAACATGGGGTGGCGGGGGGTTTAGGTTGGCGCGTTCACACATGCTCTAAAGAGAATCCTGATTGGATCAGACAGGCCAAAGTTATCTCTGACCCTGAAGAATGCGACGGGGGGCTTTGGACATGAACCAACAATGAGCTCATTTCTGCCGGGAGCCAGTAGCGTTGCACCAATCTGCCACTTGTTGTTTTTTGCGAGCTGCCCTACCTTCACTAACACCTCCCCGTCCATGCTGATTCATGGCTCCTTGTGAGTTACATAAGAGGCATTCATGCCGGCCGGCTGATGAATGCAGGGCGATTGTCTGTGCATGTGTGCAAACTTGTTTCTGCTCTGTCGTGGCCTTTTGTGGAGCACTGAAAGACTAACCAGGCTTAGTTTCTGTTAAGTAACTGTATTCTGTGTATTTCACAGCATGGTGTGGGGGAACATCTGGAAGCTGTCTTTAAAGATGTTCATGGTTAAAGAGTACAAATGGGATTGGAGAAGTTAGTTTTTTTGACTGGAAAGAAAGTAAATGCATCATACCGTTCAGTTATTTGAACAGCTGTGGGTATGTTTAAATTTTCTCCCCAGACTTTACCATGTATGTCTCATTAAAGCCTGATAAACTAGTTGCATGAATCATTTCTGGTTTCTAGAGGGCAGCTTCATCTCTCTCACACACACAGCCACACCTTAATGTAAATGCAGTTTTATTTACCCACACATTAGCCAAGATGGCCTGCAGTTAGTTGCTGAATTCACAGCAAAAGAGAGAGAACCCTAAAAAATCAAAAATCAAATGTTGGATTCATTTGCATCACTGTTTGTCAGAAATTCTGTCTTTGAAATCAAAATTCTGTCAGTGATCTAAAAGAAATTATTCACCGTGTGATTTTATTAAATTTCTGATTCCCATGTGTATCATTTAAATGGAAAAAGTAATAAATAAATATTAAAGACAATGATAGTAGTAATAATAATCATAATAATTGTAGTAGTAATAATATTGTATACTTTATTAATCCCAATTTGGAAATTGTTTCTATTTACTCATCCTGAATACTTATAAATAAGTAAATAATATAATTATATATATGAAATACTATGTATAATAACATTAATACATTTCTTTATTTAATAAACAGTAAACAAAAAATAAAACATTTTAAGGATGCAAATTAATTAATCATCCCTTTACCTGCATATTTGTCATTGCAGTGATTAAAGTTGAGTCTAAAGTAAAACAGGATTCTGGTGAACTGTTAAGAGCATAAAACCTGAACTAAGGGACTGGCTTTTAAAGATGAACTGTTTTTCTTCATTTTTCAGAGAGCACCCAGCAGCTCCAGGTGCCAACAGTTCAGACAGAGTGGTCACAGATGGAGAGGACATCTCAGAGTCCGACAGATAAACCTGCAGATAAACCTCCCGACTCACCTGCGCAGCAGCAGCAGATCAGTGCAGCCGAGCAGAAGAGCCGCATGGACCTGCAGATGTCTACAGCTCTTCATGGTAGGACCACGATGCTTTCAGCTTTCAGAGTCCTTATTGCAGAGTTGCAGCTCCAACTCAATCTGCATAGGGGTGCAGGAAAAGTAATTTTTTAGATGTGTCGTGATGCAGACGTGGATGGTTCTGAATTGATGTAGAAATCCGCTTCTGTGGGTGACTTCATTTGCTCTGAGAGTCTGGTTCATTTGGTGAAGGTGTGAATACGCAAACAAACTCTGATGCAGAATGAAGAAACAAACTGGTTCTTCTACAGGTGTGGCTTGATTGGCTTCAGGTGAACCAAATACAAGAAACAAACTCCAACGCAAAGGGCAACACTAAGATCTGAAGCAGCTCCACATTTTTCTTATGTGATGAAAGCAGAAGTTGTTCTGCATTAACCGGTAGATTAAAAGAGTTTTCATCTTTGTCACAAAAAATCTGAGAAACCATAATGGCATCACAGCCATCTGAATCTTAATCTAATCGTAATTTGCCTAAAATTTACCATCCTTAGGACAAATTAAATTATAATAATGTTATAAAATATAATTGTTTTCCTGTTGAATGTGGCAGCTACTGAAAAATCACTGTGTTCAGTGTGTGGCCCACCTCCATCAGCAGAAAGTTTCCTGGTGATACTCAGCTGGTGTTTGCTGCAGCTGCTGCTTATTTGGGGCCTTTATGAGATTAGTTTAATACCCATGTATGTGTGTGTGTGACTTGGCTAGGAAAGAACATGTAAGATGTAAATATTATGTTTGTTTTTTTTTGTTTTTTTTACTAATTTCTGCAGCTTTTTTGGATGATAAGACAATTTAATACAAGGCATTTGAGAGATGGTGTGAATTTGGCTTGAGATGGCATCAGATTGTCAAGACTTTCATTTAATGGCCACCTAAATATCCACAACTCACTTGAAAGCCTCATCTGAATGGCTGTCACACACGCTACCTTTATGCAACAGGCAGAATGTGACCACAGGTGCATCAGCAGCTTCACACTCCCACCTGTCAAAACACGGGAAGCGTGCTGAACGACTCACGCCTGTGTATGTTTCAGACGCATACATGTTGATACTTGAACACACACACTGGCCGCCTCTTCTGGCTGTCCCCTGCAGCAGTAAAAGAGGCCCCTCCAGCGCGGCAAGTCCTGGCAGATGTGCTAAGTGTTCTGTCTCTCTGCTGGTATTTTTGGTTTTCCAGGCCTGCACTTAAAATGACTGGGATGCTTCAGGCTTCGAGGAGACTTCCAGTTTCTCTCCCAGATAAGATAGAAAGACACTAAAAGTGCTGCTTTCCTCACAGCTTGAGTGGGTTTTTTTTTTTAATCATGTCAGAGTTTTACTGGCATTATCAGCTCTAGATATTTGAGTAATGTTAAATAAATCTGAAATAAACTTCAACTTTTTCTGGCACTTGATCTGCAGCATTATAATTAATGTTGTTGTCTCTGTAGGACAGCCATGCAGTCAGAACACCCTGAAATCTATCATGAAGAAGAAAGATGGCCGACCCGACTCCAACGGCACCAAGAAGAACCTGCAGTTCGTTGGAGTCAACGGAGGGTGAGATGAAAAAATTCTTCCAGTCTGTTTTTAGCTCTGCGTTGGAGTCCTAAATTAGATTAAAGGTGCTGCTGTTTGATGTTTACACAGCTGTTGTGTTGACGCTCCCGCCTCCTTAACGTAGGCTTGTTAACATCCACATGGTCGCTCTGGGTCAAAGCATGTTGCATGCAAATATCATGAAATCTGAGCTTCTGCCTCTTTGTGCACAAAAAAAAAAAAAAAAAAAAAAAAAAAACCTGACCTCCCAGGTTTCCAAACGTCTTTCCCCCCCTTGTGGTACAGATATGAAACTACATCAAGTGACGACTCCAGCTCGGAGGACAGTAGCTCTTCTGGCTCGGAGGAAGAAGATGAGGAGGAGGAGGATGAAGAAAAGGAATATGGAGAAAAAGAAGTCAAGAAAGTGGAGGGAAGAAGCAACAGGGAGGAGATCCAGACGGAGGGAGCAGAGGATGTAGATAAGGATGAAGAGACGGGTTCAGAGAAGGAGAAGAGAGAAAGGTCGGTAAAAAAAAAAAGTTTTTTTTTTGTTGATTTGTGTGAATTATGGATTCAAACATGATATGAGATGAATACAGTCAAATATACAGAAAATTTCAGTTGTGCATGCAGATTATAAAGAATATTTTATCCTTAATGTTTAGATACACAGCAGGCTTAGACAGGTTGATGCAGGATTGCTGGTTATGTTTGATAAACTTGAAAAGGAACACACCAACATTAATAATACCAGAGGATAAATAAATGAATAAAGTGTCCAAGAAAATCTAGAGGTTTGTTTCGGTCTCACTGCAGACGCAACAGATTACTCTGATTTCAAAATTAACTGCAAAATGTGCTGAATAAATAATTTATTTTTTGTCTGGGTATGCGATCTATTATTATTATTTATCTCTGAAGGGAGTTATTTCTGAGTAATAATCATTTTGTCTTTGGCTTCAACCTGAAGGCACGAGTTAAATGAAAAGATGCTGGCTGCCTGCAACGTTCTCAAAACTCACCTCAGTGACCCGAAGGCCGTGAGCAGTAAAGATCTGGTGAGGAGCTGCTGAGATCCGAGTGAAATCAGTCGTGTTTAGAAGCTAAGAAAAAAAACATTAGCTAGCTAACATTAGGCATAATTTTCCTGATTATTTCTTATTATCTACAATAACTTGCTTTCAGCTGTTCTTGTGTCCGTTCTAGTGTATGTGTCTACAAAATTATTTATAAAATCATGTTATATTTATATAATAGAAATATATCTGCAACTGTCCTGTTTATCACTGAGGTAAATGTAGTAATTACAATGTATGTATTTATTTATTAAGTGAGTTGGAGTGTATTAGATGACTCATTGATGTTCAGTGAAGTGGCTAATTTTCAAATATACCACCCTCACACATGCATATACTAGAAAACAGCATTTAATTAGGTGCCCACTGTTTGCACACAGGACTCAGATGGTTGCTGGAACTCAACACTTTATTGTAAATAACAAAAAGTGCTGCAAAGGCAGGTGTGAGAATATACCACACTCATAACTAGAATATGATCTAAACCAGAACATGAAATCTTTAAGGACTAAAGAGATAAAAAAAAAAGGGATAGCCTTGTACAACGGAACATTGTAAAACAGAAAACTCAACCTGGACTTAAAGACTAAGAAAATAAAGCAATACAAGACTGGAATCAGAAATCTGATGAGGACTAAACCAAACTAACAAAAACAATCTGAAACCTCAGAAATAACAAAAAAAAAAAAAAAAATCTAAATTTTGCCTCAAATTGACCCGACATTTAAATTAAATCAGCGCTAGCGTGTAATAGCATTAACGTGTTGTTTTCAGACTGAGTAACAACCTGGTCCTGCCTCCACAGAGAGCCTGTATGAACACGGTGCAGCACGAGTGGTTCCGCGTGTCCAGCCAGAAGGCGGCAGTGGCGGGGATGGTGGAGGACTACCTCCGGGCCTTTGAAGCCGTCTCACCAGCGGTGCTTCGGCACATCGTCAACATGGCCGACGGCAACGGCAACACGGCGCTGCACTACAGCGTGTCGCACTCCAACTTCCAGGTGGTGAAGAAGCTGCTGGATGCAGGTGAGGGCTGTAGGGCGTCTCTGCAAACCTGAAAGATGAATCAAGCAGATTTTATTTAGTACATTTAATCCAATTTTTTAACTTTATAGAAAATATCTAAAAATAAGAAGAAATCAAAAAGGCCATTTGTGTCACACTCGTTTTCTCATACACACACAGACAGAAATGAGAGAGACATTCACCATGTGAGCTGCTGCAACAGGCTCATAATGTAAAAGCATTTTAGATGAATACTCAAGACCAAGACCATAAAGAGCCTTAAAAACCAGTAAAAGAATCTTAAAATCTCTTTGGTTTCTGGTCTGGATCAGAACTCGTGCAGATGGTTGAGTTTCTGGTTGTTTGTGCATGTGACATGTTAAAGACGGGAACCGTTGCATCATGTCAAACTTTCATCTGTTGAATGTTTGCATATATACCGTGTGTTTAAAAAGAATCAGGGCTACAACAGAAACAGAAATAAACTTGCTTCTTAAATGTGCTCCAGCAGATTTTATCCACACCCACACGCAGCGATGCATCCATGCAGCAACCGCTCTTTGAAGGCTCAATAGACTGATGAGGTCTCGACCACTTGCTGCTCTAAAACCTTTTGTCCCCTCAGCCTTTTGTGTCCTCACTGTCTGTGACAGCCCATCCAACCCCCGTTCCCGTTGTCGTCTTTGTCCTCTCACTATCCCAGTTCCATCAGGTCTCCCCTCGTGTCACTCCTGTCCAGACTCTGATGTCTCCAGGATTACCCCCCCCTCCCTACGTGTCTTTGCGACACGTCAGGGCTGAAAAGGCTGCTTGCAGGGAGCGCAGTTAAGTGTGCAGACAATGCATCAAGGAGAAGAAGTGATTGACTGAAGTGTGCGTTGTTGTTTCACAACAGGCAGCGTCGGCGACAAATCAATCACAGACACGGGCTTCCCCCATCCAGACCACCCATGATGGAAAACTGTACTCCAGGTTGTTTTAAAACTCTGTGTGTGTCTTTCAGATGTGTGTAACGTGGACCAGCAAAACAAGGCAGGATACACACCCATCATGCTCGCTGCGCTCGCCGCCGTGGAGACGCCCAAAGACATGTGTGTTGTGGAGGAGCTCTTCAGCAAGGGCGACGTGAACGCCCGAGCCAGTCAGGTCGGTTACTGGAGATCAGGGGTCATGATGGGGGGAGTCCCTGCAAACAAAACAATTTAAAGGGCTCAGACAACTTTAAGGATTATTTACAATACTTCATTCAGCTTAATTACACAAGTCTGGGTTTAAAGTTTTCACATCTTTTTCTTTACAGTAGGAAAATAATGCTTGACTGCCACCTAGTGGTGAATGAGGCTAAAGACTTGAGATGCTTCACACATTTCTATTTGTTAGATTGAAATATTCTTGATTACTTGTAAGATGTGTTTGCTTTGAATTATTTTTTTAAATAAAAAATTAGCAAATATATATTTTAAGACACTTTCAGATGTTTTATGAGCAATTTCACAGGTTATATAATAAAATACAGCTCATTTCAGACATTTATGGATGTCAGTTTAAATCCAGAGATGTTAAATCCACAAAGACTTGATGACGAAGCAGCACATTTAAGAATCTTGAACCTCATGGTATTTAATTTTAATGTAAAATGAATTGGAACAAAAAATCATGTAGATTTAGACTTCGTTTCACTTTATTTGATTAGAGAAAAAGATTAAATTAAATTGTTTTCATTGTTGGTAAATGGGATATTCTTCAGCCACTGGACAGAAATTTTAAGATTTATTCTCTGGATCTAAGATTAAATAACTCTACTTTTTATCTGATGCAGACAAAATCAAGAAAATTGTAACCGCAGTTTCCCTTTTCATTGTTTTAAATTAGCTTTAATGCAAACTTTCCTAAAGGCTTTTATCTGACTGAGCCTCCACATGATGATGAGCTGAACAAGGTCTTCAAACAGAGATTTAATTTAACATCCACATCAATGCACCAAGGCAGTTTTTACCAACTCAAGAACATCAAGAGAATGAAAGATTTCGTCTCCAAAAGAGATCAGGAGGAACTCATCCATGTGTTCATCTTCCCAAAAAGAGCATTAACCAGCTGCAGCTCATCCAGAACAGTGCTGCTAGTTTTAACCAGAACTAAGGGATATCTCACCCGTTTAAACATCTTTACACTGGCCTCCAGTCAGTCACAGAAAAGACTTTAAAACCCTTCTGGTAGTCTATAAATCCCAGAACATTTTAGGCCCAGAATACATCTGTGATATGTTCAGAGAATATAAACCTAGCAGAGCTCTTAGATCCAAAGACTCTGGTC
>JBAFTB010000013.1:5270062-5281042 GCA_037177355.1 Melanotaenia trifasciata | reverse complement strand
GACTATGTCCCTTTTGCTAATATAATATGTTTTATTCTTTAAATTGTAACAGATAATTTAGTTATGAATAGTATTTGCCTCTATTATTAAAAAGAGATAATTATTTAACAAATTTTTACTGACAACATGGAAAATATTGGTAGTTTAAAAAACTTTTACTTATTTGTGTATTTAATGTTCCTCACTTCCTAATATGGTGCAACAAGATTTACAGTCTTCAATGTTTTTAGTAAATTTTTTTTTAAGAAAAACTCTTTTTCTAACTTTGACCTAACTTTCTTTGCCTAAAACAGAAAAGAAATCAAAAGACATAATTAACATGCAGTTGTATTTCTATGTTTTAACAATAGAAAAACTGAACTTACTAACAAATAATCCTGTACGGATCAGAGCTCAAACCTGTATTGGGTGATTCGGGTGGAGAAGGTATCGCTGCCCTAGCCTTTTCCCTGGTTTTTGCCTAGATAGTTATGTGTGTGTAATTACATATGTACACACACGTATATACACATGTGTGTGGGTGTGTGTGTACATATATATAATGTTAGTATTTAGTGACAAAGATCCTCAGGTATCTGTAAAATCAAATAATAGGTAATAAGCTGTATATTTGCAGTTTTCATAAATCCAGCTTTTAGTCTGTCTCATATGGCTTTTATTTATTTATTTAGACCTAGACAAAGGAAGCCAAGTAAACATACTGCATAAACAACATGAAAATTAAGTACAGAAATACCCTACAAATGAAAACAGATTTATTTCATGCTCTTTTTTGTTGGTAAAATTAATGTTGTGGTTTATGTGACGGATGAGATGAGGTTAAGGAAGTCACTGTAAAGTCTTAAAGGTACATCAGTTTTGGTTGTCAGTGATCTTTCATACTTTCTATACTGAACAATAATGTTATTAAACAAGAAGGTATTTGGCAATAACTAATTCATTCATTAATTAATGTATGAAATTACCATAATAATGTGTCATATATTTTAGAAATTCCCAGTTCTTGTCAATGTATTGCATGTTTGATATGTTAAACATACCTACACATTTTATAAATTTATTTCATTTTTACATAATAGTAAGCTATTAAATCCTTCCCTCCCTCCAGGTTGCGTTGAGGAGGCAGCAAGCTCAAGAAGAGGAGCTAGGAATTTCTAGTCTTGTGACTTTTTCTGGACCAGAGGTGTCAGTAAAGAACGAAGCTGCAGCAGATTGTCTGTTTTCTGTGGAAGGACGCTCCAGCACACCCACTAGCGTCTCCACTTCTTTGTCTGTTGCAGGTAAAACACAGTAATCTGTCTGCTCAGTATCCATCCAGTGCTCCCCAATTATCCTTTTAACTGTTGACACAGATCATGTTGTGTCACAGACTGACCATTCAGCCGTCTAAGAGCTGTAGAAAGTGTAGAAAAATGTCTATTTATACACAGATCTTACCAAAGAAATAGAATAGACAGAAACATTTAGATCCTGAAGTAAAGATAAGCATAATTTCTGTTACTATTATGCCATTGTAGCATTGTTAAAGATTTGGTTGCTAACAGTCACACAAATGAATAGACCATTTAAAAAAAATATTTATTTTCACTTTTTGGATATGAATATGCTGCCCGTATATCCATTAATCCAAAGTTAATCAGAATATATGTTAAAACGGACTTGGTCTGTAAAACCCTAATGTTAATAGGCTGTATACTTCATGTAGTTCAATCAGACAATCAAACGTTTTGAATTAATCAAAATTAAAGTAATCTTGAATTTCTTCTCGCAGGGTCTCTGAAGGCTCAGTAGACAAGGGAGAGACAGTACATGGAGTTGGCATTTAATGAAGGTCAAGACTCCCCATGCTTAGATTGGGCTCTTCTTTGATTGTGTGAGAGGGAACTTTATTTTGGCAACAGACAGGGTGGACTGGTGGAAGAAAAGGAGTCGAGCACGCTCCGATACTGTGATGACAGTTACTGTATAACAGGGGCAGAAACTGTCATTATCTTTGGCTTCAGTGGTGCACAATGTCTTCATTGTGTTAGACCAAAAGATCAGGGTCTTCCTGAGAAGAATGTGGCCTTGATGATAAGAAAAGAACATGCGATAGTGAGTAAATATGTGGTACTTTTCATCCTGGCAGAATATATTTTGACAGTGTTTTGTGTCTTGTCTGCATATTTGACTCCAAACATGCCTTTCACCTCTAGATGGCACTGTTGATAATGGTTTGAGCAATTTTTGGACAGCATGACCAGAAAATCCTGCAAATTTCCAATTAGATAACTTTTATCTTAATACCAAAGACTAATGTGAGTGTATTTTAAATAAAAGTTAGCTAAAAAGTATTTAAAAGTATTTAAATATTCTGACTAAAATGTAAAAGCATCATAGCTTGCTTTAGGTCTGCTGTTGGATGCATGTATTGGAAAACAAATATATATTTGCTGCTTGATTTATTTACATAAATAATATCAAAATTGGTCTTTGTGCTTAAATCTAACCTCAGTTTCATCTTTCAGGTACATAAATATCACTTAATTCTCTGTGCCCATCTTTGTCTTATCATTAGTTTCTTTTTTATTGTGTCTTTTTTTTCCAGGAGGTCGCTCAGCATCATCTTCTAGCCCATCAACTGCTGCCAGGGCTCATACTGAAGCACCGTCCGATCTGCTGCTGGAAACCTCTTATTTCTACCAGCCTTCACGCTACCCCTCCTACTATGGCAACCTTTACAACTACCAGCAGTACCAGGTAACCTACACTGACCTCACTGCTGTTCATCACTAAGACTAGTGGTTAAGCTTTTATAAAAGGCTGATAGCAACTGAATGTGTTTGTTCAACATGGGTTGAAGAACCATCTCATTCTAAAACTACTTGTTGGTGTTCAACCGAGGTCAGAAGAGGATTTTTGAACCAGTGTTCAAAGTGGTGGGTGAGCTCAGCTGGAAATGTGTTTCAGTATGACTAATTTTATTAATATATTCCTGTTTCCTCAAACCTAACCTGTAACTAGGGCTTAACTGTTGAGGGTCAAAAACTGTTATGTACAAATTACCCAGGATATTTGGAGAGTTTTATTATTATATTTTAAGAGAAAGTTGTGTCACCATAATGTGACTAAAAACTCTTCTCATCTGACTTAATGGTATAGCTCAGGGATCCTTAATCCTGGTCCTTGAGGGCCGGTGTCCTGCAGATTTTAGAAGTTTCTCTGCAGCAACACACCTCATTCAGACTCAGACTGCTAATTATTCATTGATTTGAATCAGGTGTGTTGCAGCAGGGAAACTTCTAAAACCTACAGGACAACAGCCCTCGAGGACCAGGATTGAGGATCTCTGCTGTAGGTATAGATCCTGCCACTTTTTCTGCCACTTCCCCAATGGAAGTATATTTCCCAGTGTTTAATGTATAACATCATTTATCCGTAGAAAATAAAAAGGTAAAGTGCCTAAAATGACCAGAAAGTGACAAAAACAAACTTCTCTTGTGACCTAAAGCTGCATTACATTAACTTGGTCCTTTTCAAGTTGAATAAACAGTCCCCTATCTATAAAACATATCTGACCAAGATCATTTCTGGGGCTTTTGGAGTCTCATAGATTTGTACACAGACAGCTGAACTGCAGAATGGTGTCTTGACCTTCCAGTTACAAGTGAGGGCCAGTCTCCCCACCCAAAAGAAACCCACTGAAGCTGTGATGATTAATAGGGAATTAATTAATTAATAGCATAACTTTTCTTTTTGAGATAATCAGTGTGATTTTTAATTATTTGATGAAACTGGCCACTGACAGTTTCATGAGGCCGGTAAAGAAAAACAGAAGCTTGTGAACTGCGTGCTTCATTTAATTAATTGTCAAAACATACTCAAAAACATTATTGCTACACTGATTAGGAACAGTGTTTTTAAGTATATTTTGACAATTACTTAAATGATATTTTGCAATGTAAAGCTAGAGTCGGGAGAAAAATAAAGGATCCCCTCTTTCATGAAAAGGCATAAATAAAGATAAATTAAAAATACAGCCTCAGATGAACAACACATAACACGGATTAACAAAAGAAAAAATAAGCCAAAATGCAGAAACAAAGTGAAAAACTACATACTGCCTCGCAGCTTCTATACGAATTAAGAGGGAAAGTTGCAGACACGAGCTGATAATCAAATTTCCCGTTCTGAAGCATTCAGGTATGAGTTACCACCATGCCAAGGACGAAAGACATGGATTGCTTACCAATCTGGGAAGGATTATGAGGTCATTTCCAAACAATTTGGAGTCCATTTTAAAGAGTGAAGATTATTTGGAAGTGGAAAAATGCAAAAACCCAAGAGTTACATCTCAGGCTTTAAAGGCCTCAGTTAGCATGTTAAATGTTAAAGTTCATGACAGTTCAATCTGTAAAAAACTGAACAAGTATGGTTTGTTTGGAATGGTGAAAGAAAGAAGCCTTTTCTTTCTAACAAAAGAACATGGCAGCACAGCTTAGCACAAAAACCAACATTACCAACTGTCAAGCACTGGGGCCGAGGGCTGATGATTTGGGCTTGTTTTGTAGCTACAGGACTTGGACTTTGTAGTCAGTGTGGATCATGAACTTCTCTGTATATCAAAGCATTCTAGCGTTAAACGTGAGCTAAGATTAGGCTGAAACTGGCTCATGCAGCAAAACAACCTCCACTAGACTGAAATGCTGTGGTGGGATCTTCAGAGGGCCTCAATGAAATGAAGTGTCATTTTAACCAGCTATGTTAACACTATTACTTAAAAGTGTGAGAGACTGAAAGCATGACATAGAAAACTATTACTTAGTCATTGCTGCTACTGGTGGCTCTACAGGCTGTTGAGTGATGACGGTGCAGTTTGATTTTCTCACGCTGTGTCTGCATTCTGACTCAGTTTTTGTTAGATCAGGATACAGTGTCATATATCAGCTGTTGTTGTTCAACTGAGGTTGTATTTAATCCTTATGCCCTCCACAAGATTGACTAACCTCTGGACACCTTTGTGTTAAAAATGTACACTCACAAATATCATCATACAACAATATTTTATAATTTTTTCCTATAAATGTCTTAAACAACTTCAAACTTGCCCCAGACTACCAATAATTCAATTGTTTTTGGTACTTTAACAATTTATATGCCAATTTTTAATATGTGAATTATTATTTATTAAAAATAAAACTCAAAACACTTTTTCATATAATAAATAGTAGAGGAATGGGGCTTTGGTGGTGATGTGATCCTCTATATGTCAAAGATTAGCAATAACATTGATTTATTCGCATTCATATTTTATATGTAGCATCAGATTTTATGTTAGGAACCTTCTGGACACAAAAGAATCGACAAAATCTGCTGTAAAGTCCCCATAAATCAATATGCTTTCAATTTCATGTCAAATAAGCAGTGATATTTGACTGTTTTACTGGATGCCACCAGATTCAACCATTTTTATATGAATGAAATCTTTGTTTTTCCAGTTATATTATGGAGCTGTATGACTACCATGGGAGTGATTTAAAAAAAAATCTGCTAAACAAAAGACTTTGCTGCTATTCTAATGACAGCTGAAATAGCCACTGGTTCTGAGTGTGATAATGAAAGAGTGGATAAAAAGCTGAATGTAGAAACAGATTCTATGAAGGATAGCAAAAAGTTATGATGCTTCGCCGTTTTACTGAACACTAACTCATTTGAGCTTTTATTTTTCATTGCAGATGGATTTTAGTTGTTATTTACATGACTGAGCTTTAGGTGTCACAGAAAGCAGCTATCATGTAACACAGTCTCACTGATTTATGCCTAAATGTATCTCTATTGTGTCAAAGGAGATGAGATTATTCACGAAGCAGATTAGATCTATAACTCTCCAGTGATCTGATGATGCGGTTTGTTTTTTTATGAAGAACATTTGTCCACCCCTGCTCCCCCACCACCCCACTCATTGGCAACATCTAGTTTTGGGGTCACTGCCTTCGCTAACCTGCAGGTGCTCAGCAGAGGCTGAATTGCAAAGGTTAATGGTATTGTCTGTCGGCAGGAGAACAAACCGCTTTGCCTCACTGCTCCAGGAAGAAAGTGAGCACATTAATGCTAATCAGTTAGCGCTCTTTAGCATAATTTAGCCATCCTCCTTTGTGATTTATGATTGTTTTAGGGAAGTTGTCAGGCTGACAGGTCTACGTGCTACGGTTCTTCAAATTCAGGGACCTCTTTTTTATTCACACGCATATATTTATTTTTAATTAAGAGCTCATTATTTGAGGATGAGTCTCATTATGACAAACACAGTTTGTAACAAGGAAAATTGAATGAGAGAAAATCGTTTTATTTTATAGGGAAAAATGTGTTCCCTTTGTTTACTGTGTCTCCTTTACCTTGTCCTGAACGTTTACACTTTATTAGACTATAATTCAGTTTTAGTATTCCAAACAGACGTGATTATCCTTGAGTTACCGAATTTAGATTTTGTCTCCATATTTGCAGGAAAATACTGACTTTCTACTGATTAAGTCAGCTTCTGAAGGTGAAAGTCAAGTCTTATATATTACAATATCTGATAAAAGTGCACTTTTCATAGTTTTAAAAAGTCTGTCGCTACATAAGCTTCTTTAATTTTCACAATTCTTATTTGAAGATTTAAATGTATACATTTAGTATATATTTAATTTTGCCACTGACATGATGAAATTGGCAAAAAGTGTAAAATGCATTTCTTCTAAAATCATCAAACTAATCTGGGGTTAGTAGTTGTCATTATATAGAGCTCTGTAGGTCTGGAGATCCCTTCATAACATGTAGCCCCAGAGGAAACAATGTGGTCTTTATCAGTGGAAAGCCATCTACCTCCTCTTCTTCTCTGCTGTGCGCTCAGTCGTGCTTGGCTGTCATGCAGGTGGATGATCATAATATAAGGGTGGTGTAGAGCTTCCAGACAGGTGATGGTGCCAGATAAGAAGACAAGCCCTGTCAGGGCGGTGAAGAGGCCCCCCCTGGGAGTCAACAAGTTAGCCCAGGAGTTTATCGAAGGTACTGCAGATGTGTGGAAGCATTCATGGTGAGGAAAGTCCTGTCCACATCTGTCTCTCTTAAGTTATAAAGTACACATCACTGCTGCCAAATTTCTTAAGTGAAATTTGCTTGCCTGTTAATCTGACTGCTTTTTTATTTTTATGCAGTCATCATCAGATCATCTGTGATTGTGAGAGACAAAGAAATGCTTGTGCAAAATCAGTTTCCGATTTAATTTAGTGGAGAAGTCAAAGAGTTAAACACAAATACATCAAATGACTCTGCAGTGGTCCTTCATAGTTCTCAGCTCCAGCTGCTATCAGCAGTCATGGAAAAACGACACCCACGTGGAAACACTTAGATTTGGTAATCGTGCTGCGAGAGTGAGCAAAGCCCTGACATACAGTAAGTTTGAAAAACATACCTTTATTGACCGCGGCATCTGACATAGAGGTTCTGAAACTGAGAGGAGCAGCAACCTGACTGGTAGAAAGAAACACGGTGGATCAATTTTCCCAGTCTTGCAGGGTTGACTGCTCATTTAAAACCCCCCTGTGCTGAGCTGACCCTGCAGTCCAAATTCTTCTTATTTTTCTTAGTAACTCAAGCTTATCAGTAATTGTGTTCCACCACAGCCAGTAAAAGGGTCAAAACCCTGTTGTAATAGTTCACAACACAGCAATAACTAGAATCTATTGCTATGAGTTGGACTACTCGGCTTCTCATGAAGGAAAAAGAGTCAGTTTGTCTGTTAAAGTGGGTGTACCAGTGTTTCAAACACCTACACTGTTCTGATTTGGGGCTCCAAAGGGTAATAGTTGTGAAACTCACCGTAGCTTTGTTCACGCTCACCAAATTGTGTGTATGTGAATTTAAGATTAATGCAGTTATGAATAACATCATATTATTTACAAATCATATCAAATTGGCTTCTTTTCAGATTTAGGGATATGAAAAAGTGCTTTACAAAAAAGTAAAGCGCAGAAACATAAAAGTGATTTGTAAATAAAAATTTCATTCATAGCAGTAAAAGGTAGAAATATAAATGAATAAATAAAAATACATTAAAATAAAAACAAGTATTTGTTCAGAATGTTTAAACAAAGACAGATTTTCAGACTGGCAGCAGCGTTTTGGATTAATTGGATGATTTCAGGTGAGTTGTTTGGACATCTGGCTCAAATAGCTTTACAGTAGTCGATCCTGGATAAGATGAATGCATGAATCAGTCTTTCAGCATCACTTTGTAAGAATAAATAAATAAACACTGTTTTTGGAAAAGTTAATTTATGAGGTCCATGAGACCAAAAATATTTATTTTTATTTGCATTCAAAGTTGATAAAAGTAGGACATCAAGCTTTAATGACTTTAACACAAGACTGAAGCTTCAGCAGTTTTCTGAGGCTTAATGGATAAACACAACTGAGTGGCACAATAATGGAAATTCATTTCATACTTCTTGATGATATTGTCCAATGGAAATGTGTATAAAGAGAACAAATTGGACCCAGACTAGAACCCTTAGAAATACCGTAACACTTATACTCCAAGTGGATGTACATAAGCCAGAGGACATGCTTGTCCAACTTCATATCCCGTACTTTTTTACTATGTGACTTAAGCAAATGCCAGCTGCTTAAGTGACCAAATCAAATGTAATCAATACTCACTTCACCAGTATGCTTTCCACTGTTCACATCAATGACGTAATCAAATTACTCTGAATATTATTTTCCATGAGCAGACAAAAACAAGCCCTGTGTAAACAACTTTTACTAAAGCAGTTTTGTGTGGTCCTATATGTGTCCTGGGAACCTTAAGCTTAGTGTACTTTCAAGACTCCAGTCCAATCTCTGTTGTATTTTTCACAGCCTAATACAGGAGCCGAGTGTTGCTTAAATAACAGTTTATAAAGCTGTCGCAGAACTGATGGTGTGGACAATACGGGTGACATATTACAGGCTGACAGAAATCAAATTCCATAAAAATGAAATTGAAAACCCTCAGTGAGGCGGCCTTGCTGCTGAGTAGACAGCTCGTTTTAGAGTTTTCAGAGGACTGGAGAAAGCCGGCTTTTTGTGTTGCAGCTCATTTTTTGCAACAAGCCACGGACCGGGAAGTCAAACACTGTCCATTTCCTGTCAATTTAGGTTGTTAATTTGTTCCCTGTGAATTTCTGATGAATGATTTGAAGCCCAAACAATGTTATTGATATGATATTGGAAAATGGAAAAAAATAAAGTTCATAAAGTCACAGTGATTTATAGCTGCTAATATAGACCAGTTCAATGGATCTTGTGTAAATAATAGGGATACTGTCATATGGCAGATGCAAAAAAAGCTTTAAATACTACAACAGAAGGTTGCATTTAATATATTTATAAAAAAAAAAAAACAACAAAACAAACAATAAAATATATATGAATGAAATGAATGAGACTGCAAAGTTACTTGTTTCTGCATTTGCAGTAAGAATGGTTGACATATTAGGTGCATTTCTGGAACCTGCCCAGCAGCTTCCTGAGGCTGAGAAACTGCACGACACAACTTTTTATTCCAAGACATGTGACATTGCAGATGAGTTTCACTTTATTAAGTGGCTATAAACACATGCGCACTGTGGCTGATTTAGCAAAGAAATGCAAGAAGACAAGGAGGAAGAGAGGAAAAGAAAGAGGGAGAGGGAGAGCAGGAGATAAGACGAGTCAAGACAAGACTGCTTCAAATAATAAATATTTCCTTAAACCTCATCATTGTTCACAATAATTTAGTAACCACCAAGGTCTTTAGGTAAGAATGCACCCAAATAAAAAAAAATTAGGCACACTGGTTCTGAAAATCTGTCTGGAGCCCAGAGTCAAGTCAGCCGTCATTCGCTGCTGGATTTCATCTGTGCACTGACCACAGTAGGACTACAACTAATGACTATTCTGATTAGTCATCGACTATTAAAAGGACTAGTCGACCAATCGGATTATGTATCTCATGTTTATTATAAATGGCTCTTATTTTACTTTCAGCTTTGAAATCTTGCATGAGGTTGTTATGTAAGTCCGATGTTCCTCCTCTTTGAATGTTCAAGCATTGCAGGCGTACTTTACAAATCTCACATGTCTTTATTTTATTTTGTAAGTTTAAGGTGAAGTTATTTCAGACTTTTGACGTCCTCTGCCACCGTTACCAAAACAGCAGTGGCCCACAAAGTCCCCTAAGAAAAAACCTGCATCTGGTTGTATCAAAGTCGTATGATCAGAAAGAGGCTCAGTGTTAAGAGATCATGGATCCAGTCTTGTGGCATTATGGCTAAAGATACGGTGCTTGTTCATACGGTGGAAAAGCCTGACTTCATTCATGTTAATTTTTAGTACAAGACGTACGTTTACCTGAAAAACATGAAGTTTAATGTTGTGATGATGGTGTGCATCCAAATCTAACTGGATGCAGATTACTTGGTGCTCACTTACGTCATGCTGTTGGGACGGCAAACCCACACATGAGTGTACAGATAAGAACGAAGGACACAGCAGAGAGGCGATCAACTCCCAGCTCTCCCCCCTCACCAGACCCTCTTCTTCACATCACCCAAGGTCTCCAAAGGATGTCTCTGTCACGGTCTGGACCCCAGCGACCAAGAAATACAGGGCTCCCCCTCCTCCCTCTCCTCATCCTCTTAGATCAACTGTCCTGGCAGAGCAGGACATGGGAGGATGTGCAGGAGGTTCACAGAGCAGCAGATTTCACAACAAAGATAACATGCCAGGATGCGTTCAGGGTCCTTGCTGTAGTTTTGCTACTACTGACAGCTGTTCTGAGATCAAGCCCCGACCCAGTAGGATTCCTGTGTTAGTAAAATAAGGAATCGAACACGGTCAGCTTGTGGGGTGAATCGATCTGATCTGTTAACTGTACCTTGTATAACTCAGAATACAACAGAGACCAGAGTAAACTTCATAAAGCTGCTGTACTTAATG
>JBAFTB010000013.1:5156586-5168369 GCA_037177355.1 Melanotaenia trifasciata | reverse complement strand
GTTGCAGCACGCATCAAATTCAAAGCTCTGCTTCTGGCTTACAAAACAATAACCCAAACGGCTCCTGTCTACCTTCATTCCTTTATTCAGAGCTACACTCCCTCTCGACAGTTACGCTCGGCCAGCGACACTGTCAACACTGGTAATGCTTAGTTGGATTGGGATCAGGGAGTTTAAGGCAAAGCCAGCCTCTGGTTTCTGTCTTGTGTTTGTCAAACTGTTCATAAAGTGTGTCTGCAGCTTGGCAGGGTTTGTGATCCGATGGGAGATGGCAGTATTTAGCTGGGAAGTACTTGCATTTGGAATAATAATAATAATAATTTGGAATAATGTGAAAGTACATGAAAATATAACAGGAAGTATAAAGAAAAATAAATGAGTAGAAATATATAGACAAACATGCAAAATAAAAAAAAAGTAAAAGTGAAGATGAAAATTACATTACAAAAAATTAAGCAATAAAAGTAAAAAGATCGAAAAAGATTGATGAATAACATTTTAAAAAGGGAATAAAGGAGGAATTGAAATAAATTATTAAAAATGACTATATTTAAAAAGGTATTGGCAAAATATATAGAAAAAAATGTCATTTATTTTTCTATATCATTTTTTTTCATAGATTTATTTATTTCTATATTTGTGGCGTCCTTGTTAAATCCACACTTAAGAGCCAGGAACACATGTTTCCTCTCAGAAAACAGCTTTAGTAAAATAATTAATTTATTGGTGCAAACACATAAAAAACACACTATAGCCAGCATCTAAAATGTATTTGCTTGACCTAATAAGGTCCGGTAGAGTGGAGTAATATTGCAGCTGCATACATACTCAGTAAAGCAGCCTGCAGCTGCGTTAGTTGTCCTGTGGGTCATTTAGTCACGATTTCCTCATTAGCACAACAGCTACTAATAGAAATGATCATCAGGAGATGATGACATTTTGATCAATTGAAATATCTGTGGGCAAAATACTGAGATCCTCATTACTGGTGATTTGCTTATTGATGTGTGTGTATGAGGAAGGAAGGAAGGAAGGAAGGAAGGAAGGAAGGAAGGAAGGAAAGAAAGAAAGAAAGAAAGAAAGAAAGAAAAATTAGATATAAGACATTATGCATGTAAATTAGGATAATTAGTGCTCTACATGTACAAGTCTACATGAATCCAGCCCATTTTTATAAAACATTTAATATTTTGGTGACTGTGAAGCTATAGATGATACTAATCCTGTGATTCATTTTGTTAAAAATCTTTTCTGCAATAAAACTGTTCCTTTTGAAGGAACGAACCAAGAGACGGTTAAAACTGTCCGTGCATTTTCTTCACCTGCATAATCTAATTCAGGTTACCAGAATCTGAAAGCGCACATCCTGGATGGTATGAGATGCATAAACTTGTCACTTAAAATCTGACTGGGACAGGAGTGATGACCATGGCCTTAAGGATGCGTATCTGACAGCCTTTGGGAAAAGGTTCCCAAAGGCTCATGTATACTTTAAATAACTGGGCGAAGGATTTCTAGAAGAGCAGCTGATTGTGTGTGTCTCAGATTAGATTATCTGAACAGATAACCTGCCTTAAATCTCTCCATTTTCAACTTTGTGTACTTTACTTCAATCACTGGGATCTGGATAAGAGCACCCTCTAGTGGCAAACAGAGGATACTGCAGACATGCAGGCATCCACCTGTCCACATCACTGCAGACGCTGCAACGACCCGCCTGTCGATCTTCTGCTCCATCCTGCCCTCACTCGTAAACATGACCCCGAGAAATTAGAACTCCTCCACTAGGGGCAGGACCTCATTCTTGAAATTGAACCTCGCCCCTGAAACTACTTGTACATGCAATGTTTATTCTTTTACAGATTGCAATCAAGTTCAAAGGGTATATTTTAACAGATAAATAAAATTTATTAGTAGTGTATTAATTCTTTTATTTTAAGAAAGAAACATCAATCCAATATCTTCTGAAGAACACTATGGAAGTGGCAATATCATGTTATTGGATATTTGTCACAAGCCAAATTAAAACTGCAGATTTTGGGGGAAAACATGTTTAAATTTTGCAGAGGACTGCGAGTGGAAAGGAGATTTCTATTTCAGCATAACAACGAGAATACAACAAACATTTAAATGTTTTGTAATGGAGAAAGCAAAAGCAAAACCTCAAACTGACTGAGTCAGTGGTACCAAGACTGATGTGAACTAGAGGGACCTGTCTAACCTGAAGGAGCTGGTGCTGTTCTGCATTGAGAGACAGGAGGAAAGTTCAACTGGCTGAATGTGCAGAACTTCTAAGAACTGGAGCTTCATTGCTGCAAAAAAGGGTGGACTACTTTTTTTTGGGCAGAGTGGGCTAATTTGCGCCGTCATAGTAGCAGCCAATAATATTGATCAAATTAAAGAAAAGAAGCCATTTTTGGCCTCTATTTGAAAGTGTTTAGGCAGGAAGGTGGATGATTTGCAGCAAATTCCCACAAGCTAGGTCCTTGTTGAGGACCTCCAACATCTGTACATGGGGTACCAACTCAGTCAGTTCAATCATCCAGTGTTGGAAAGTCAAGTTTCTTGTTTTTTGTGTGTGTGTGATTTGCCTTGATGAACTGCTGTCCTCAGGATTTTAATGTTTCCATTCTTTTAAGCAGAATTCTCTCATTTTGAACACTTTATCATTCTCAAATGAACCCAGTCCCCCATTTTTTCTTTTGATCACCTACCAGTATTTACATTTATGTTAAATTATTCAAATGAACATATACATGACTATATCCAAAAGGTGTATTGTGGGTTGCTGTTTAATTGTTTTTTTTTTTCTTCAATTGGCAATGTTATCAAGAAAGATTTTTCTAAAAATCATCTTGCCACAGCTGACAATGAACTCTCAAAAGTAAAAAGAATCAAGGATTCATGATTTGAACTGTGGCTTTAACATTTATTACACAGTAATAGCACTTTTTTTCAGCATCACATTTTAATACAAAACGTGAGGATGGCTGACAAATGCGAAAACTATACAAAGTAGTTAAACAGTGTAACTCATTAATCTATTTGCTCATCAAATGTTCAACCCTAGTCCAGCCCTCCTGTAACACAGATCACACAGATCTTGCTCCATTTGCCCTCAGCTCTCCAGCACATCGGTTCCTTTGTGCAGTGCAATGAAGCCACAGCAGGTCTGGCCTTATGAAACAGCAGGTAGGATGTTTGTTTTTTAAGAGGTGATGGACACCATATTGTTTGGACTCAGGATCTCAATCCAATAACCATCCGGGTCCTGGATGAAGGCCAAGCCTTTCATTTTACCTGAGAGAAAAAATACAGACGTAAACTGTAAATAATGTATGAAAAAATCAGAAATAAATAGATAAAAAGTTGAAAGACTTTAGCTTGAGGTAACAAGCTGATACTGTAAAACACATGTATGTGGCAGAGCATAACAGGGGCTTCTTTCATGTGATGAGTCAGCCTGTGTAGCCATATTTTAAAGGTACACTAGGGAGATAAGCGTTTGCCACTTAAACACCATTTTAGATTCTCCGCAGAGAACTTTTTTGTGAAACAGTATGTTCACCCAGTTCGTGTTAAAACATTGTTAAAATATAATTACAGACTTCGGGAGTAGGTGCCCTGTATAGATGAACAGAAAAACCACAATATTTTGTCAGAATGGTGAGGATTTGTACTTGGGTCTGCACAGTCCAAATATGAAATTTCATGAAAAATATGTACACTTTGAGGAATTTCAAACTCCATGGGCAATCTTAGTTTACACTGTATGAACAGATGAGGGCTCCAGACTAACTTTCAACTAGTAGTGGCCAAAATTCTTCCAGATATAAACATATTTTTATGTGTGAATGGATCCAGTGGCCTCAGCTGCACTGATGACTGCACTACAGGTAAGTACTTCACATTGTGTCCTATACTATCTTATTCTGTACCTATTAAGGCATTACTAATCCCAAACAATGTTGTAGCACAGGGCTACTCAGTGCAGTCCTATGAGGGCTGCAATCCAGCAGACTTTCAATGTATTCCTGCTTCAACACACCTAATTCAAATCAAATGGATCTAACGCCTTTCAAGTTGAGTCAGGTGTGTAGAAGCAGGGATACATGAAAAACCTACTGGTCTGCAGTACCTCATAGGACTGAGTAGATCTGCTCTAGCACCCATCAAAGCCGGTAAAACAGTTTTAAAGCTCCAAGGGTTCTCACTTCAGTGTTTTGTCCGTTCAAAGACACTGTAGTAAAAATGGCAGCTGCCATGTATGTGGACCCACAGCAAATACATAAATAAATAAACTCATGAAACAGGCCTGGACAAAAATGATGGTACCCCTAGAAAAGACCAAAGGGGCATGTTAATCCAAGGTGTGTCTACTGCTTAGCATCACAGGTGTCTACAATCTTGTAATCAGTCAGTGGGCCTATATATAAGGCTACAGGTAGTCACTGTGCTGTTTGGTGACATGGTGTGTACCACACTCAACATGCACCAGAGGAAGCAAAGGAAAAAGTTGTCTCAAGAGATTAGAAAGAAAATTATAGACAAGCATGTTAAATGTAAAGGCTATAAGACCATCTCCAAGCAGCTTGATGTTCCTGTGACTACAGTTGCACATATTATTCAGAAATTTAAGATCGATTTGACTGTAGCCAACCTTCCTGGATGTAGCCGCAGGTGGAAAACTGATGACAAATCAAAGAGATGGATAATATGAATGGTAACAAAAGAGCCCAGAAAAACTTCTAAAGAGATTAAAGATAAACTTCAAGCTCAAGGAACATCATTGTCAGATTCCACCATCCGTCGTTGTTTGAGCCAAAGTGGACTTAATGGGCGACGACCAAGGAGGACACCATTGATTAAAACAAATCATAAAAAGCCAGATTGGTATTTGCCAAACTAACAAGCCACAAAGCTTCTGGGAGAATGTCCTATAGACAGATGAGACAAAAATGGAACGTTTTGATAAAAGGCACATCAGCTCTATGTTTACAGACAGAAAAATAAGGCATATGAAGAAAAGAACACTGTCCCTAAACATGGAGGAGGCTCTGTTATGTTCTGGGGCTGCTTTGCTTCATCTGGCACAGGGTGTCTTGAATCTGTGCAGGTACAATGAAATCTCAAGACTATAAAGGGATTGTAGAGAGAAATGTGCTGGCCAGTGTCGGAAAGCTTGGTCTCAGTCGCAGGTCATGGGTCTTGCAACAGGACAATGACCCAAAACACAACTAAAAACACCCAAGAATGGCTAAGAGGAAAACATTGAACTATTCTAAAGTGGCTTCTATGAACCCTGACCTGAATCCTATTGAGCATCTTTGGAAGGAGCTGAAACATGCCGTCTGGAAGCAGGTTGTGGAGGTTGTGAACCCCGGTTTGACAAAGGCTGCGTTAAGCATCCATTCTTCTATGCTATGGTTAGTTCAATATATGTTTTCAATATGTTTTCAGCACATGACTTTTCCTCATTATTAAGCAGCTAGAAAAGCAAAAAAAGTTTCTTGTTGGAAATTAAATAAGACTTCTTTCTTTTGTAATGGCACAAGTATTAAAGTAACCATGGCAACATTTCCTTAGTATTTTAAAGCTTTTGAAATGGATCTGTTTGATTATAGCTGGTGTAACAATCCTGGTATAACCGCCATCCTCGTATATAGAAAACCTCTTTGGAACCACTGAAGGATTCTTTATATGCTTTGAATCTGGATTAAAAGCTTTGGGATAATCTTGTGTTTTATACTCGACGTAAAAGCCACTGCCAATTTGCAAAACAACCTTCTGCTAAATGACATCACTGATCATAAAAGGTGTCTTCATATTGAATTAATCTGTTACCATGGTTTCAATATCGTTAAGTCATCAAATAATATTGGCTCATGAAGTATAAAACTATATTTTTGCAGAGTAGGAGCTCATGTTTCAGTGTCACGTCTGCTTTTTGGAAGCTCTTCTTTCCTTTCTTTAAGCTAATTCCCTATTTTACTGGGGGCATTTTTTTAAATCAAAGTTTTTATTATTCCATCATTATTAATGCAGGATATGTTTGCCTCCTGAGATGGAACTTAACAAAAGGTTCAAAATCCTTTATAATTCAGCAGGAATACATTCACAAGGTTGGTTCAGTTTTTTGAGAACTGAAACAGATTTAAAAATTGTAAAGGATTGAAAAATAAAGCTAAATTAGTGGTGACTTGAAAATAAAGACAGGACATGCTCACTCTGTCTTTGAGAGCTGGTGTTTCCCCTGAAATTATGATGAAGACACTTGATTTGGACAGTTTCTTGCTTACACAACAAGCCATTATGGAGCAACATGATTTATTCATTTACATGCTCCATCTTTTATCTCAGCTTTCAGGTCTACAATCTTGTGAGGAAATCTTTTGGCATTTAAATAGTGAAAAACTCCTCTACAGTCCACCTGCTCCTTTTCCTGTGTCTGCAAAGGTTGGTGCTTTTTATTTATTTATTTTTTTCATGTGTTTTTTCTCTGAAAGCAGATGCAGTGAGAATTAACTAGAACAGTGACGTTTCTGGTTAAACAGATAATGCTGAGATAATTAAGTCACTTTGCCATTTTTTAGATGTTGAAAAATTTGGGATGCTATAAGGTCCTGTTGTCTTGTCTCTGCCACGGACGTCTTTGTGCTAGGCTACTTATGTCTGCAATGTCCTTGCTGGACACTGATTGTGTTGTGCGCAGGTGCGATGGATTGTGTACAAACCAGTAGGGTGTCAGAATGGTATATGTTTATATTTCTCATCCAGCCACAGTTAAATTCACTCTATCCGGATGGCACTGTGACAAACCGGAATGAAAACAAGCCGCCATAAAATAGGACAAACGAGGCAATTTTTAAAAAAGTAAAGACTAGAAAGTACAGATAATTGTATGAAAATGTAAGGAGTAGAATTAAAGAGTTGACTGAAAAATAAATTACTCCAGGAAAGCATAGATACCCAAAATAAATACTTAAGTAAGTACGCCTCTGACCAACCCATTAATGTACGTATAAGTTAGCAATGTTGTAAAAGAACTTCCATAGCTGTCATGTTGTCTTTGCTTGAGATTTGTTGTAATTAGCTGTATTCAACAAAAACTGGGTTTTAAAACGAAACCTGAACTAATTTTTTCTGAACTTGCTTCTTTTTCATCCTGTAAAGTTTCTCAAATCAAGTGAAGAGTCCAAAACTGTAAATGAAGAATCCTGTGCTGACTCACACAGATTTAACTAATCTAACTTTTAAACCCATAAAATCACGTAGCTGTTTACTTTCCACCCTGCAGATGGAAAAAACATAGGAAGCAATTAAAAGCTTGGGGTCACCCATTACAAAGAGGGTCACCCCAAGACTTAATGAGCAGGAGGATGCCTGCTAAACAGATAAAGCCTCCTTCTTAACCTTGTGTGACAGCAGAGGAACCAGCGTACCTCCTCAACGTTTGGCTGTTTATTTGCTTACACAGCTTTCCGATGGCTCACTCGACCTCTAGAGGTCAATAACCATGCAACACCTGTCTCAGTCAACACTAATTGGAACAAAGTCTGTTTCTTTGTTTGGGGACAGTTATTTCACCCGTTGCACTGCTGTCTTCCACATTTACACACACACACACACACACACACACACACACACACACACACACACACACACACACACACACACAACCTGTCTGCTGTTGTGCAGTATTTATGGTGAGATGAGGTGGGTAGACACATGGGAACCCGACACCACATTTACAACCAATTGCTGTCCAATGATGAAGTGGCCCATTTGGTTTAGATTCACTTTTTTTGTTGCAGCCAGGCTTTGTTCTGTAGGTCTGCAGATCCATCACATGTTGGATATGGTGACACACGGCTGTTTAATGTTTTAAAGAAATAGATGTCCATGCATTCAATGTGCACTTTAAATACGTAATGTATTATTTCTATGGTCTTTCTTTTATTTTATACCTTGTCTCTTTTTATGTAAAAAACTTTGAATTGAGTGATGCAGGAGCTGTATGCACTAAACTGCACTATAAATTAATATATTAGTGTGTGGCTGTCTCATATTTGTGATCAAATTAATCCACAGAAACATCAAACATGCAGGAATGGATGCGTTTAAAAAAAAAACAAAGCAAGAAGTATATTGACATCTAAATTAACAGGACTCAGCAACTGCAGAGGTTTTAACTTCTGCCTGCTTCTGGTTTTACTGCCTGACAGATTTTGGCTCTCCTCTTCCCTCTGCTGAGCCTACAATCCGCACCAAATGTTTCACATTACTCAGTGTGAAAACCCTCCTATTCCTCAGATTCTTTTTTACAAGTCCATACATCCGTGGAAACTTGATATTTCATATTTCATTCTGGTTTGTGGATGTCATTGCAAGTGGATGCTGGTTCACATGCAACCGCCCGACCGCTGCCTTTGATCAGCCTGACCGTGACTAATTTCGGACGGAGAACAAATGAAAGAAATATCGAGAGATTTCATGGGAATTGCCACTATGGCCTGAGCTGCCCGGCGCTGCCGTTAGCTGTTAAAATAACCAGTTGGCACTTGGAGAATTGGTATGTTTTCACATGCAGTTACGAAGGTAATTTGGATGCTGCAGATGCTGCATTAAACTCTTCATTATGTGCTACTTGGAAGGAGATGTGGCCTTAGAGAAGTGCTTTAAATTTTCACCGTCACACTGCAGTCGTAACTCCTCGTTCACTTCTCAGCACATGGTAACATAACATTTACGCTGCACTTCTTTTAAAAGCTTTAACAGTGTGAGCACAAGTCATCCCAGCGTCAAAGGGACCTATTTCAAATGTCCTGTTGAGTCAGTAATAAACAGCGTTTAGAAACATAATACCACAACCACAAAATCCCCATATGTTCTTAAAAGGTAGTCACAATAGAGGGCTGAATTGTTTTGGCAAACAAAATTTATTCTGTGGACCAAATAACAAGGGAAATATAAAAAAAGAAAAGAAAAAAGACCATTTTTTTTAAAGCAGCATAAATGTTCCAAATGTTTAAGAGTGGCCAGTGGATCCCAAAGGGCTCGTTCGGTACCTTCCTTTGTACCTCGTACAGGATGTAACTTTGCAAGCTGGTTTTCATTCAGTCTTCTGTTCCAGCAAGCCAAAAGCTCACTGGTGTAACAGCTATCTTAGCAGATTTGCATGCAATAATCTGTCTTTTGTTACTGAAAAGACAACAGTTAACAGCCAAAGTTAGGCTGCACAAATATGTCAAAAAGTTAAGGTATGTATTCGTTCAAATAGCACGTTGACCTGTGCTGCTTTGGGAGCGTTAGTAAAAAGGCGGCTGATTTTCTGGTTCGGAGGGCAGGTTAGCCACGGTTTCAGCAGCAGGTGACTGGAATGAGGTCATGATATGGTCATGGGAGGGGGGACAGGCCTGTGTGTGTATTGAAACCTCTGAACAACTGCTGTGAGGGAGGTGAGACACATCAGAGGGCTGAGCTTCAGTGTTTTTCTCCCTTTTTACCCCCTCCTCGGCTCAAGGTGTCGTTTCACACCGCCAAGCCCCTCTGTTGTGGAATCCTCAAAATGACAGCAGTGGATTGATTTGCTTATCCGTGAAAGAGATGGACTGCTACTACGAGCCCCTTGAGATAACAGAGTAGAGGACCACAACACACACCGTGGAGGAGGACTGGGAACCACCTGTGTTGCATTTAGATCACTTTATCTTATCCTGACTTACTCTACCCGTATTATTTGCAGAACATCACGGCTTACATTTTCTTACAAGTCTATCATTTTCCTGTTTTCTACCTATATGACACATTTAAAGGGATATTTCATTTTTATTGAAGAGGAGTTGTGAGTAGTCATGGTCAGAGGGTTTCTTTGCTGGGAAAATCAGATGGTTTCCTGATGGGTGAGCTAAGACTAAAGGCTAAAAAAAAAAGGTCATGTCAGAGTTACAGACATAGTTGGCACCCCTCTGTTAATGAAAGAAAAATCCACTATGGTCACTGACATTACTTGAAACTGACTAAAGTAATGAATAAAAATTTACTGAAACAGAACCAGTGGAAATCAGATATTGCTTTTGAATTGTTGTTTAACAGAATTATTTAAAAAAAACAAATTAATGAAACATGACTGGACAAAAATGATGGCACCCCCAGAAAAGAGTGAAAATAATCCGTTCACAGGGATGTGTTAAACTAAGGTGTGTCTTCTTATCAGAATCACATGTGTTTTTAAACTTGTAATTAGTCAGCCTGCCTATTTAAAGGGTGACAGTTAGTCACTGAGCTGTTTGGCAACACTTTTGTGTACCACGCTGAACATTGACCACAGAAAGCCAAGGACAGAGTTGTCTCAGGGGATTAGAAAGAAAATCATAGACAGACATGTTAAACGTAAAGGCTATAAGACAATCTCCAAGTAGCTTGATGTTCCTGTGACTACAGCTGCACATATTATTCTGAAGTTTAAGGTCAGCAGGACTGTAGCCAACCTCCCTGAATGATGCCTGCAAGAGGAAAGTTGATAACAAGTTGAAGAGACGGATCATATGAATGGTAACCAAAGAGCCCAGAGCAGCCTCCAAAGACAGTAAAGGTGAACTCCAAGGTCAAGATACATCAGGGTCAGATTGCACCACCCACTGCTGTTTGAGCCAAAGTGGACTTCATGGGAGACAACCAAGGTGGACACCGCTGCTGAAAGTAAATAATAAAAAATCAGACTGGAATTTGCCACAGTGCATATTGACCAGCCTTGTGGCCTTGTGGCTTGTCAATACACATATACATGGAGGAGGCTCGGTCATGTTCTGGGGCTGCTTTCTTGCATCTGGATTTTCTTGAATCTGTGCATGGTATCATGAAATCTAAAGACTATCAAAGCATTTTAATGCTTAATGCTAATTAATAAGCTGCCTGGTGTCAGAAAGCTTGGCCTCACAGGATAATAACCTAAGACAGCTAAAAACACCGAAATGAACATCTAAGGGCCAAACATTGATTATTCTGGATTGGCCTATGAGCCCTGGTCTAAACTCTACTGAACATCTTTAGCAGGAGCTGAAATATGCCGTCTGGAGAAGACACCCTTCAAACCTGAGACAACTGGAGCAGTTTGCTGACGAGGAGTGGGCCAGAAGTCTCATCTGCAGTTACAGAAATCTTTTGGTTGCAGTGATTGCCTCAAAAGGTTGTGCAACAACATTTTAAATGAAGGGGACAGTCATTTCCATCAAGTTCTATAAACCATCATGAATCTGATATGATCCACCTGTTCCCATTACATTAAGAGTAATGTTTTACAGAAAGTTAGACAAAGCACACTTCTCCTGTTTGAAGAATAGACTTCTTTTGTCCTCATAGCATCCTGTTGTGCGCTGTTTAGATTTTTGAGGTACTGCAGTGAAATAATAATACTGCTCATAAACAGCATTTTCACTAAATTTTACCCAGAAAAACTAAACAAGTTGCACATCACTTCCTCCATTCCACTGCTTCCCCAGCCACACAGCTGACAGTTTTTAATAAAAGTCATTTCTGAACTGATAGTAATACTTATATGGTGAGGATGAAACTGAGATAAATGCTGGAAAAAGAATGTTTAAAGGCTGAATTCAGCCCCAAGAGGACACATTTTAAAGGGTGCATATGCCCTTACAGTGCCTTGCAAAAGTATTGTTTGTTACATTGCAACCTCTAATTTGAATATTTTTACAAATCAGAATTTTATTTGATGGATCTGCACAAAATAGTCCAAGTTTTGAAGTGAAATGAGAAATATAAAT
>JBAFTB010000013.1:5142825-5156486 GCA_037177355.1 Melanotaenia trifasciata | reverse complement strand
TATTCAAATTAGAGGTTGCAATGTAACAAATTCGGTAAAAGGCCAAGGGGGTGAATACTTTTGCAAGGCACTGTATGTCATAATGTGTTTTAGGGTTTTTTTTGTCTTTCAGGTTTTGCCTTGTGTCCTTAGATTAGGTCACTTTCTGTTTTGTTCCTTTGTTAATTTCAGTTTTCCTTCCACTCTTGTTAGACCTGGTTTGTGAAAACTTCACACCAGCTCAGTTTGACAGTAAACAAGCTGCCTCATTTCCATTAATAATACCAGATCTTGTAGGTTTAATCGTCACCGTGGTTACGTGACTCAGTCAGTCATTTTTGGTTTTCTTCTTTCTGTTTATTCTTATAGAAAAAGGTCTCAGCTAAGTTCTCCTGCAGGTTTATATGGGTTATAGGTTTATTTTTAAAAGAGCAGGTTTTGTGTATATAATGTAAGCAGTCTGACATCATGTAATTCAATACTGATAAACATAAACAGCAGCAAACAAAAGAGGCAGACGGTGAAGTGGTCCTAAGTTAGGAGCCATGCGGTAAACTCCGAGCCAGTTTTACCTGACAGACCGATGCTGCTGCATTTCAAATGCTCGTTTTCAGGCCTACTTTTATTTCTCTGTATTAAATGGGACAGTGTCAAATCTGGATAGTGTCTTAATCAGTTGATGTTTGTTTTGATATTTATTCCATTTTTAATTGTTTGTCATTGACTAAAACATGTTTTTTATTATTATTATTATTTACTGTATTTTTTACCTTGTTTTTATCTATACGTTGACCTTGAGTGTCAAGAAAGGCACAATAAATAAAATGTATTATTATTATTATATTATTATTGTTGTTGTATTTTGTGAAAGAGTGTGATTTATTTGTGCAGTGTATATATATTTTAGATTTAACTCATGTTCAGATTTTAGTTAATTCAGATTAAATAGAACTGAGATCTGTTAGTAAAGATAATATATTTATTTCACACTTGTGCACAAAAAAAAAAAAAAAATCTTTTTGCTGAAAGAATTACTAAGGGACATTTTCAATCCATCCATTCGTCATTGTTGTTGGGTATAAATGACTCTAGCTCAGGTGGGAAATGTGGTGCCTAAGCTTATAACCCTAGTTAGTTCGTTTGGGCTTATTTAGTTGCTTGTTTCTGTGACAAGATCTGATAATACTGACATTTCTAAATATCTGTAGTCTCTAATCTCTAATTAGTGAATACATAAATGAAGGCTGGGCCGCAAAGATACAATAAATTTTCTACCATGTAAGCCATGAAAAAAGAAATTTATCTCTACTAAATTATTCAAATATCCAAAAGCAAAGAAAAAAAAAACCTATTTTGATTTATTATTAAATAAAACCATTTTAAATCCTATTCTCAGGTTGTAGTCTTGTAATTATATACCACCTCTCTCCTCCCATCACATCAGTCATTTTTGGCCTGGAGCTGCATTTCGTGCAGCAGCAGCCCCTCCGACCACTCGCTGGTTTCACCGGGCATCCAGGCAGCTTGGCATGTTCCTGCAAGTTTTCTGCAAGATGTTGTCTTCAGTGAGGTATCGCCTTTCCTTCTTTTCCTACTTGTCCCATTTGCCGAGCAATGAGGGCAACAAAGAGACGTAAATCTCCTGAACTACCAGTTTGATAGTCAGCTAGAAGCATTTAATCGCCTCTGCCAAGCCGAGGAGGGGAACCATGGGGCACAAAGAAAAGCCATCCATTTAAAGAGTAAAAGGAAGAGGGGATGTAATTATTGAGGTCCCAATGTCTGTAATACTCTCAGTGACTTTAAAATGCAACCTGTTATCTGATATGATTCATAGGGTGTGTTGAGAAAGATGAGTGTGTGTGAAATTCTCTCTGTTTGGCGTTCTTGGCCTTCAGACCCGACAAGATGAATGAGCTTGATGAGCTCTTCAGTTTCCGTCTCAGGCTCCTCGCATTTGGCCTTCACGCTTTCTTCCTCCTGCTCGCTGTGCAGCCGTTTAACGGGAGTCCTGAGAAATGCCGCCATCAAAGAATGACTTTGTTAGGGTATTATGAGCCCATGTGAAGGAAGAGAGAGAAAAGAAAGAAAACATTGGTAATGGATCATAAATTACATTTTTTACGGAACGATGCGATTTGATGTGGGTGTCAGCTCTTCTTAACTGATCGGAGAGCCAGTAGGTTTCCTCATTCTGTTTGTGCTCTAGAGGATGTAAAAAGTGAGAAGAAGGAGGACAGTTTTTCCCGAAACAATTAGTCTCCATGGACCATTGCAGCTGCATTGTGCCAAAGTCTTTCAGAAATGAGAAACTCAGATGTTCCCGTAGACCAAATGTCAAACCAGATTGACTCATTTATGGATCTGGTTCAAACGTGTATGCATCTCTGTCTGGGAAGAACTCAGAGTCTATAAAATAACTCCCTCATGTCTCTCTAATATCTAATGTTATCTAACAGGAAACGATTAGGTAGAGAGTAGTGGAACAAATCAATCCCAGAGAGGCAACAAATGTAGTAATATAGATTTATGCAAAATTACTCATGGAAAGATCTCTTATTCTTAAATATAGTTGTTTCCTTTTTCAGTCACCATTATTTTACACAATTTCTCATCAGTGGGGGATCTAGAAAATTTTACTTGCAAAGAAGTGGTGAGAGGTGGAGCCAGTGCGGTATTAGATGTTTAGTGCATTATGTGAAAATCCAAAGAAATGCAAAATCACATCATTTCGAAAGAAAGCGTAAAGTGGACACTTGATGCACTGCAGTTATTATTAAGGATCATTTTATTAATTTGTACACTGTCAGTGATTATGTGGATGTAGAAATATAGCGTTACAGTGACTTCACCACAACACTAACACACTCCCAAAAAGTCACCATGAACAGTCTGTTGGTTTACACATACGTTTTTTGTGGACAGAGATTTAAAATAATAGATGCAGTCTAAGTTTGCCTGAAACTACCTATAATTTTGAACATCCGCTCCATGAATTGCAGCCTACGTTCTACTCGTGTTATCAAAATGTTCGTACTCACAGTTTGCACCTCCTTTGACCATTTTTTGTTGCAGTTTTTCAGACCCTGAGTCCAAGTTCATTCATCCTTACATCTTCTTTTAAACATTACTTGCAATCATTTTTACGAAACCATTGCAACTGTTTTTAGCCAGCCTATTATTATTGTATGTTTTGCACTTGTTTTAGTTGCAAACTTAATTATTTGTTATTGTATTTTTTACACTTATTTTCTTACAGTATTGTTTGCGATGTAATTTTGTTTTGCTTGTTTTCCCGTCTTCATGGTTTCTATGTTGCCTGCTGCCTCTTGGCCAGGACATCATTGTACATGAGAAAAGGTCCTGATTTGACTCACCTGGTTATAAATAAATGTTACTACATTTTTGTTTTAGCTGCTAACTGTTTAGACTGTTAGTCAAACTGTGGTTAGGATCAAAGTTAGGATGTATGTCACAGTCCATGGCTTAAAGGTGGAGGATGAGCAGAGTTAAACAAAATATTTTATTTTATTTTATACTAAACAAAAGGATCTGGTTTGTAAAGACTACAGACAAAAAATATTTTTCAAATATCTGACAAAATAAAAAATGAACAACCTTTGTAAAAGTCTAAAACCTCTTCTTTCCCAACTTTTGAAAGTATATTTTAACCAGATTAGTGTTTCATATCCCAGTGTGGATTGTTAGTTTCAGTCAGATGAATCACAGTTATTTAATACAAAAACAGAATAACTTAATAAGATAAAATGCACCTTCCAGTAACTGCAGGCCACTTTCTAATGTCAAGTCCAGATATTCTTGCTTCTGTCCATATCGGCAGATACAAGGTCGTCAGGACTCGCCATCTCAGGCGGAGCAACACAAAACGGCTGCCTGATGTTTTTGGTTACACTAAAAAAAAAAAAAGGTTTGTGTTCTTTTGTTGTTTTAACACTTGACTTGGTTTATGTTTATATCTCTTTATCCAGAGCTTTTCTTCTTCATACTGAAAAAAAAACTTCTACTTTGAAACTGAAATGTCAAAAATTGCTTTTTTTACTCCACCCTGACCCCAAAGTTTTTTTTTTCCCTGCCTGAATATTCAGTAAATAAAACATTTTATGTGGCAAAAAGTTTAAAATGCCCTGATTTCACAATCATATTATAACTTAAAGTTAAAGGGAAGAAATATAGCTTTCAAATATATATATGTATAACTACATATATCTATCTATCTATATATATATGTGTGTGTGTGTGTGTGTGTGTGTATGTATAGAATTTTTTATATACTCTGTGTCATATCCCCTGTTGTGAAGAACAAAACATGAGGCGGTTTCAGAAGAGTATCAGCAAGTGCAGTTACCACATACCACATTCTAACAAGTATCTTACCACATTTATGCTGTAACCAAGTCAAACCATATGGAACACAGAGGCAGAGGGGGTGCGTGGCCCAACCAGAGACATCCCATCTCAGAATAGGACCATAACTCATGTTAAAATGCCTCAGAGGTCAACAACATGTGGACAATTACCATCCAGGGGTGAAAAACAGAAAAAAGCCAACCATTTACTTGACTGGAATAAAATAGTGAGCAAGTTTTTAATACTAACAATATGTCAGCACCCTATTTTCTGTTTTTAACCCCTTTGGTCACAAATTAACAACAAACTGTTTCTGGTTTTATTTTATTGATTTGATTATTCTTATTTATTTACTATTATTTCTTAGCTTATTTTCACAATATTGTTTTATGATTATTTTATTTTATTTCTTGTAATTTATTTATGTAATGTTTTGTTGTACTTTATTTTATTAAAGTATTTTTATTCTTATTCTTTTCCTCATTTTTGCTGTACTTGTTTTTGAATAATTCTAATTAAACAGGTGTTAATTAGGTAGCTCTATGTTCTGAGATTGTAGCACATGTAGCATCATCTTTTCCTCCTGCTTCCTTACATGCAAATCTTCCTTTGTATTATTTCCCCACAGTTTAACTGTAAGACATTTTGGACGAACTGAAATGAGAATAAAAATTTTTGGGTTTGAAAAAATGAGGCAAGTTTGTTTCAGGCAAAAAGAGCAGCATACATGAAAGCTTGTTTTCCCGTCTTACTTCACACCCTTGGGACTGAAAATAAAAACATAAAAAATCCTGTGAATGAAGAGTATAAGGTCCTGATCTGTTCAGACAAAGAACGTTTGAGAGATAAGAAGGATGCATACAGCTTTGTAAATAAGATATGCCAATGTCTCAGCATTCATATGAACAAAGAGACCCATCCAACATGTTAGGTTCTAATGTATAATTTTTCTAACTTACATCATTTTTCCTTTTCTTACTTTTTATTTAACACACATTAACAAATGACAGGGATGTGTAAATTAATTTACTCCTGCCTATTTTCACAGATCAGTCCAATTTGATACATGCATATACAAAATATACATACATACTTACATACATGTACACATGCTAATGGTCTGTCCTGTGTAAACATACTTTGCTGTGAATCAGAAGAGCCGTCTCGCATCAAGTGAGAGTCGGTTCTCAGTTTTTTGCTTTTGTTGCTTCGCTTTCACAGTACTCACTAATGACGTGTCATTCATGAACGAGACGACTCTAGGAGTCGATTCTTTGTAGTGAACGAGAAGAACCGACTCCCGTGTTACAGTGCTGAATCTCTACAAAGGGCGGACTTTATTTTGATGGGTACATCTTGCGGTCAATTACATACAAGGAAAGACTAGGAAAGACTAGGATCATACCACTATGTAAAGAAGGAAGAGCCTCTTAGAGGACAGGAGGTGTACTGGTACAGACCAGGTACACAAAGACAGCTGTAAAGACAGGTTGTCAGTAACAAGTGTGTCAGGAAAAAATGGAGAAATTAAGGAATTTAGGTTGCCAATGTTCAGTCAAAAGAGCTGAACATACCATCACTTATGTACACACACATTTATACACATACATTTACACTTAACACATCTTAACATACAATGCACATGCAATATATACACAACCATCATACTGAGTCCATTTAGCTGTACCTGCTGATCTAAGATGGGAGGTGGTTTGAGGGGGGAAAAAGAAGGTCATGAGGTCTATGGTGTTATCTGTTACTGGTATCCATCTTTTCTAAATGTTCCAAGTTTCAGCTGTAGTCTTGCAATAGTTTGTTCCATAATGAAAACCAGTTTTACCTTGTTTCTCCAATCAACATAATTAAATCAATAATTTGCTTTGCTATCATGAGTAGGATTAGAAATAAGTAGCGTTTGTGTGTCAGATCCTCCAGTAATATCCTCAGCTAAATAAAAATGTAACTCAAAGTTTAGGACAGTATTTCTTTTTGGATACATTTCCAGAAATCCCTTGAACAGTCCGAGAGTATATGAGTGAATCCCTCCTCTCCCTTTTCCTACATGACACTGTGCACAAACATTCACTGTAGCAGAGCCCCTAGAATACATCATGAAGTCCAGTCCAGAGGACGGACAGACAGAGAACGATGGTGACACCTCAGGCGATGATGTTGAGGACTACGCCACCCCCCCGGGGGGCTGACTCATTCTCCACCAGCTCCAACTACTCATCTGATGGCAGTGAAGAAGCCATCAGACCCGTCTTGGACTTCTTAAAGTGGAGACATCCAGTGGTCACCCACAAATTCCATGGCGCTCCAGTGGAATCCTCCGGCATGGGAATAACCACTGGCCCCATATGTTGACCCGAGTTGAAGGGCTGGTTGACAGCTTCAACATAGTCTTCACTACGGAGCTGACCAGTCTGGTCATCAGTTCGGGAAAGGTGCGGTCCCTGACTGGAAGGACATTGATGCCACCACTGTGTGTGCATGTTAGGTGCACCTTCCCAGCTCCTGCTGATTTTCAACCCTGGCATACCCTGCATCTGTTTAATGGTCTTTTTAGGCAGTACCGTTAAAAGACCATTACAGTAATCCAGTCTACTGGAAATGAATGCATGGATGAGTTTCTGTTGTATTTGTTTGTATTGTGTGTATGGGTAAGTTTTCTATAGGTTTGGTAATGTACCATTGAATTTTAATGTAGTGTAAAAAGCCCCAACCAGCGACAAATGCAATGTCCCTGTCCAATAATTAAAATAAAATAAAATAAAATAAAATAAAATAAAATAAAATAAAATAAAATAAAATAAAATAAAATAAAATAAAATAAAATTGTTAAAAAGGTTAAAAAAAATAAACACGTGTGTTAAAACATGCCCTAGATGTGGACTTTTGTTGTAGGCCAACAATGGAAAGACAGTAGTTCTGCAGTTATTTGCAGTGAGGTCTTTACAACTTTGTATTTTATAAGAAACATAAAATCATGCTTCAGTAAATAACACTTGTAAACTGAAACTTTGACAGGGTCAGTTTGAACAACAAACTAATTTAATCATGAACTCTACCAATACTTAAATTATAGGCTTCACTGTCCATCAGTGCCAAATTGATGTCTGTTTTCTGTTGCACTGTACGGATCAGTATGGCTATTAAATGCTAGGTCCAAAAAAGTCTGGAGCAACTATCTGTAAAATGTTGGAACAGGAGCAGCAAAAGGCTGGAAAAGTAACTGGTGCAAATCAGTAACAACTGGAGCAGCATGTAAAATTAATTAGGTTCACTGGCAACAGGTCAGTAACATGACTGGGTATGAAAGGAGCATTTCAGAGAGGCAGAGTCTCTCAGATGTAAAAATGAGCAGAGGTTCAGCAATCTGAGACAAACTATTTCAATGTTTTATTGTTATAATAGGAACCCCATTAGCTGCCAGTTTAATGACCACTAATCTTCCTGGGGTCCCCCACAAAAAAGAAAAAATTGCAACTACAGTAAAAAAAATGATCAATACCTTTAAAATACCAAGAATACTATGTATAAATATGCAGTTATGTGATTGAACTTTACATCAACAATGTTTAAAAAAAAAAAAAACAAAAAGAAAGAAAAATAAAAGTCAAATAAAAATAAGTCTCACATTGAAGCAAGATCTTCATATGGTCACCTGCAGTAAGCGAAATGTCAGAATCTTCATCTAGTTGTATGTAACTTCAATAGTACGTGTGCAGCAGCGGAATCTAATGAAAGATGGCTCTATTCTGTGGTCCAAGGACCAGGGAGTTTTAAATTGCCACTTAGAGCCTGTCTGGTCAGATATCTGTGGCTGTTTTCAACAAAATTGAACTTTTCAGCAAAACATGGTGTCTGTTTTAATAATAATCCACTCCAAATGAATGAGATGAGCCGTAGATGAATTCTGTTACTGACTGTAAACCATGAGAGGTGCGCCTGCCTACACACATTGGTCTTACATGAGCACTGAAGGACTGCCCTGGCAGCCCTGATCAAAGCCACCCGAAGTTTGTGAAGCTCTCTCTATGATGCAGATGACCACATGACTGGACAATACTCTAGGTGGTAAAGGAAAAGAGATTGTACCACTTGCTTAGGGACAAGCGTAGGTATGCAACACATTTCTTTGTCTTTGGCCACTATAACATCGATCTGTGCAGACCAGGACAAGTGAGAGTCCAGGGTGACACCTTCATTGCTCCATCAAAATAAAAATGAGCCAATATTTGCCATGAAATGGTAAAATGTCTCAGTTTCAGCATCTGATAAGTTGTCAATGTTCTATTGGGGAGAAAATATAAATGCATTCTGGTTTCATTTACACTTTAAACAGCGTCCCAACTTTAAGCTTATTATCTTGCTAAAGAAGACAAACAATTAATCTTCCTCTGAGCATGCAGATGAAAAGTTGCACCTGTGTGACTGTACAGTTAAAAGTATCTGAGGAAGAAAGTTAAAAAAAAGAACTTGATTTAAAAAGACCCAAACATTCGTCCTGCAGAGACATGAAAAACGTTTTAGTTCTACACAGCATGAGAACAAAATGGTCAGCCACCTGGCCCTGCTAGTTTTTATCTTTTTCTATTGTTTCATGTGGGAATTTTGGACTAATTCAGTCAGGAATGTCAGATGTGTTCTCAAGATGATGCACCTGATACTAAAAAGCACTTCACAAGAGCTCCAGTACAAGATAGATTGCTCCCTGGAGACAGTTGCTCTTCTTTCTACTCTAGAAGCAAGTCTTTTTTTCCCCAGTCAGTCATGCTTCTGACAGTCTCTGATCATGTCATTTAAATTTCAAAGATACCTCTGGTAAGAGGAGATCAGGTCCAGAAGAATCTTACTTTCTCTCAAAATGTGCACAAGCTACAAAATGGACAACACACAAAAAAAACGTCTCATTTTCATGTTTGGATCTTGAAGATGATTGGCTGAGATGTCAGCAGGCTGTGCTCAGTGGGGGAGCGTCTATAGCAGGGCCTCTGGGGGGAGCGGTGGTCTTTTTGGCAGCAACTTCAGAGAAGATGGGACACCTCAGGATCAGGTCGATTAGGGCTTGCGTGCCCATGTCCAGGTTTATAGGAACTTCTCACTGCAACAGATCTTTGTTGGACGGAGGGATGAGGCAAGTGTTTTCTCCCTGTCTCTTCTCCCCTTTCCCTCATCACCAGGTCATGTAACTCAATAAGATAGATGCATTCACACTTGTGGATGTCCCACAAACCTCCCTTTTCTTAATATAAGCCCCCTCTCCTTCCGTTTAACCTTTCACAGCAGTTAAACAAGGCAGCGCTTTGAGGTGCATCTTACACTTGTGTTTATTGCTTTTATTTAAAACATAATGATGCTCTGTTTAAGTTAGATTTAAGTTAGTTTTCAGCTGATCAATTATTAATGATCCTTAACGCCTGGAAATTTTAAATATTTTGGTTTTTGACATGAGAAAAATGAAAATATTTTCCCTGTGCTCATTTGGCAAGGGAATGAGCAACGCCGGACATGGCATAGTTTCCCGCTGCCAGATGCAAACGCTCAACGAAACTGACCCTCCAGGTCTATAAAGTGTATGTATTTCACATGAAAAAAAGCTAAACTATCAGTCACACAGCAGAGCTTACTATTTGATCCCAAGTCCTCATCCAACATGTGTGTTCAAAATGTGTTCCACCCTTTTCACATTCTCACCCCTGATAAGTGCTGTTTTTGCAGACTATAAATCATATTTAACAGATTCTTTTGTGTGACATCCTTCTAAAAGAGAAGTCTTGGTTTTTTCTTTTTATAAATCTCTGAGCCGACCCCAGACTGCCCAGTCTGTGGTAACATAGTCAAAAATATTGAGATGCTCACATAAACTCTTGCTTAATTCACAAATAGTGATATATTGAGATAAACACAACTGTTACACAATTAAATATTTTGTAAACCCATGTTTTAACATTGCTTGTGTGAGTAAAACATGCCGGTTTTGCTAAGAAAAGTGTGGACAAGCTTCCCTACTAATAATATATGTGCTGTAAGATAGTTATCTTAATGCTATTGTACTAGTAACTGAATGTAACTTGGTCAAGATTGAGTAGAAAGCATGTTAAAATGTAGGTTTTTATCTAATCTGATGCATAATGTAGCTCTTATTTAAGTAAATTTTCTATATATGCATTTATTTCTTTACATAACTTTAAAGGTAAGACCTGTTTCAGGTACATAAGACAAAAAAAATCTTACATGCAATGGAAACTTAAATCAATTTTTTTTAATTATTATTATTTAAAAAATGTCTTACTATAATGTAGTTACATAGTATGTAGTGCCTGCTACACATGTTTAAAAAGTCTTAGATAAAAAAAAGAAAAAAAAAAAAAAAACACAGAAAGAGTCTGAGAATATAAAAAAGGAAAACCTTGTGGAAGATTCTCCAATCAGCATTTTAATTAGTGACAGGTGAGGGTGTCAGGATTGGGTATAAAAATAGCATCAGCCAAAGACTTACTCTTTCCAGGCAAGGATGGATGCATCAGCAAGAAAACTTTATGAAGCTGTGGTTCGTGTTGCCACGTGGACTCAGGAGCTTCTTTAAAAACCATTTTCACTAAAAGTTGTATGTCACTGCATCTACATTTATAACCTGAAACTGTATTATGGAAGGAGATGGCCAAATACTAACCTGCTCATCTCAGATGGACATAAAGACAATGAACATGCATTCTGTGGTCAGACGGGGCCACCGTTTTGCTTTTGGTGAAAAAAAGAAATGGTTTTCTACTTTTATTTCCCAAAGAAAAGAACATGGGTAACGGTATGGGTATAGCAGTTTAATGGATGACTTGTATATTTGTGAAGGTACCTTTGATGCAGAGGCACACACTCACCAGACACTTTAATAGGTACATTTTTTAAATTGTTCATTAACACAAATGGGTAATCAGTTAAACACATGTCAGCAATTCCATTCATTTAGTCATGTAGACGTGTTTAAGACGACTTGCTGAAGTTCAAACTGAGCATCAGAATGGGGAAGAAAGGGGATTTAAGTGACTTTGAACCAATTTGCATGGGCTCATTAAAACAGGATAATAAAACATTGTAAAAATGTTTCCTTGCCTGATGAATCTGTTTCAGTTTGAGATGGTAGAATTAGAATAGTTGAAACAGCGTTAAAGCATGAATACGTCCTGTCTAGAGTCAATGGTTCAGGTTGCTTGTGGTGTAAAGGTGTAGGGGATTTTTTTTCTTGGCACACATTGGGTCCCTTAGAACCAACATGGCATTGTTTAAACACCACAGCCTAGCTGAGTATTGTTGCTGACCATGTCCATCCCTTTATGACCACAGTGTAGCATCTTCTGATGCTGCTTCCAGCAGGATAATGCACCATGTTGACTGCCTCAGTAGAACAAGACAGCATTCTGCACGACCTCCAACAGCATGGCTTCATAGACAGTGTCTTGTCACGTCCTTTCATTATAATTATTTTTTAAAAACCTTTTAACCTTTTCTTTATTACCATTGGGGATCAATCAAAATGTATTGAGACAAAATTAACAAAACAATGAACGTGTTTATCCTTGATGTGCTTTCACATGCAAATCTAGCTTCTCTTTGGCTGTTCCAACAGCTATTTTCTACAGTAAGGAAATTGAAAACATTTCAAACGTATGAACTTTCTCTTTTTCTTGTCATATGTGTCTGTTATTATTTCCCAGGAATTCTTTAAAGATGAGATCTTTATTTTGGGTTTTATGCTTGAAAAGTTGCATCCACAGATAATCTATTTCTTTGTGATCCCTTAGAACAAACTAAAGAAGTCAGAACTTAAGTTAGCTTTGTGTTACTGTGCTCTCCACTACGGGCATGCAGGTATTTAGATTATATATGATAAACGATCATCATAAACCACCACCAAGGTAGATATGATTATGGTGACAAGAAGAATGTGTGATGCTGACAACAACCCCTTTACAGAAAGGCCTGAGTCTGCAGAGGAGGTGCAGAGATGAAGCCATTTTTGTTAGCGATCCGTTGCTTTATTTTACATGCTTGCACCGGTAGAACTGTGTTAACATTTTGACAGACAACTGCGATCTTTATCTGACTTCCAAACTACCTAAATGCCATCATCCTATCAATTTTAGCATGAACTTTAAACTGGATTGTTGATCTGCAGATGGGAAAATTCTCATGGTTAGGGTTTTTACTTTGATCAGGACCCCAGTAAGATGGCTCCCTCAGATCTCAGATGTACAGCACTAACACCTGCGTCCATGTTGTTTGGCTATGCTCCATTTACCATCTATCAACACCAGTGATGATAGACTGCCATGGTCTGCCATTACAATAAATGACCAAAAAAAAACTGTGGGAAAAGAAAAGAAATCAACCTGAGGCACAGTCCATGCTGAGAAAAAGGAAACTGTGAATGAGTTGGGTTAAGCTAATTGTCATAAAGCTTTAAAGCTGAAATATATGTAAAATATATCAGAACATTTATAAAACTGCTTCCATGAAACTTGGTGGAAAGATTCAGAATGGTTATATAAATTTAATAGAAATTATAAGATGGGGCATTTGTGACCTTGCTGGTGGGCTGTACTCCCTACATGCAGCTGTAATTTTTATTTAAACGTCTTAAAGGTAAATAAGGTGAAAAAGAGAGGAGAAAAAACCACCAATACCAATTAAAAGTTTTCCAACACCCAGTTTGAATCAGTTTCTACTGAAACGAATGCAGTTTAATGACTTAATAGTTCATAAAGCCACAGCACAGAACAAATACAGTTATGTAAATAGGAAGAAGTCAATGATTTATTAGGTGTATATAATAGTATTAAAATTTCTGCTGTAAAATTAGCTGTTGTGGACACATGACATTATTTCTAACGACAAATTCAGATATTGGTCAAAACTTTCTTCCAAAAACTGATGTAGATGTTTCCACAAATCTGTTGCTTCTAGTTTGGGTTCATTTCAGTTTTCATGCATTCACAATTTCTAACAAAAATAATTTCAAAGCACAAAGACATCCTAATCCACATAAATACAGTCCAATCCAACCGTTATTCATTTCAGCCCAACTTATTCTAACTGCATTTGTATACACTCACTGGCTAGTTTATCAGGTCCACCCTGCTAGTCCCGGTTTCGACCCTCTTTCCTTCAGCACTGCCTTAACTGTAAAACTGCAAGGCACCAACTTGGCTCTTTTTTTTTTTTTTTTTTTTTTTTTTTGTTAATAAAAAAAAAAAAAAGGAAAAAAAAAGTAAAAAAAAAAAAAAAAAAAAAACTTGGTTCTCAAGAAAAAA
>JBAFTB010000013.1:5103625-5114745 GCA_037177355.1 Melanotaenia trifasciata | reverse complement strand
TATTAGTACTCTGTCCATAGGTAATGCAGTTCTGCACAAATATGGCTTAGGCAGCTATTTTAAAGGATGTTGCTTAAAATGCAAACATAGAATGGGTGCCATTATTATATAAACACCAATATGTTATACACCAGATAATGATTTTAGATTATAATTTGTTTTTCCAATAAACTAATTGATTGCTTAGTTTGAAGAAATGGTCGAAATAGATGAAAACACATAACAATTGCTCAGAGAAATAGATACAGAAATCTGTTTATATGTGGGAAACTTGAACCATGAAATGATTTGACATAAAACGACTAATTTGCAGTGTTGCCATTCAGTTTTGGTCACTTGATTATGTTCTATACTGTTTTTGTGCCCTGTAAACATGTATTCACAATCATTCAAAACCACAGTGTAAAATTTCTTGCAATATGTATAAAGTGCCATTAAAGAAAAGATACTCATAGTATCTGAATTTGACAGAGGCTTGAATACTCAATGACTCTTAATTACATTCCTGCACAGTTCAGTGATTAAGTTTGCATATTTTTCTTAAATGGCAAGCATTATTTGCATAATTGTACACCAAATTGAGACCTAAAAGGGGAAAAAAGCACAACTTGCAGACAAAAGTTTGGATTAAAAATGTATTTTTTTTAAAGTAAGTGGTCTTGTGTGGTTCGAATAGATAGAAATAACGCAATTTTTTTTTTTCTCTCCCATAGTTGTCTGGTGTCTCCCAGTTCGTTGGTAGATGTCCACCCCGTCAGACACATCAGGTGGTATGTCCCATCCAGGCCCTTCTCCAGGGGCAGGTCTATCCCCGGGGCCCATATTGGGCCCCAGCCCTGGACCAGACCCTTCACCAAGTTCTGTTCACAGTATGATGGGGCCCAGTCCTGGACCTGGAACACCCAATGCCCCTCATGGCATGCAGGGCCAGGGACAGGGGGAATACTCTCAGGAAAGCATGTATCCTATGCACAAGGTAAAGTGTGCCAATGTCTGTGTCACTGCTACACAAGGAGTGTTGTGGTAGCTTTACAGAAGTGATGAGAAGTTTTTTATGTTTATTAGCAAGATAAAAAAAAGAAAAGCAATGTCTGAACCAGGTGATGTTGTAGTCATCTGAAGTTCCATTTTGTAACCTCTTTTTAGGACAGTGCAGCTACATTTTACTACTAGATGCACTAGTGTAACTTTGGAAAATACCCCTGAATTTGTAATTTTCTCATCTTATTAAACACCCACAGCGGAGCAAGAATTATATGTGAGATTAGACAGTTTACAAAAAGTCTACTGTTACTGCTGGGTTTGGTCAAAGCTGCACAGGTTGTCAATTGTAATAAGCCTACCGTCTATCTCATACCTAAATAAATCCTAAATTTATGACATTAAGATGTGAAATCAGCAAGTGATTGTAGTTTGGAAGAGATAAAGATCTGCTTTCCTGACATGAAATGTTTGTACGATTATATTATATTATAAGTTACGGTTATTCCAAAGAAAAGAGCACTATATGTTTAATTCACTTCTCTCACTTTAGGCTACTATTATTATGATTGAAGCTCCAGATGGATGTAAACAGATGGAACTGCTGGTGCCACATTTTACGATGGAAATTTAAAAAATAAATAAAAAAACCAACAACAACACATTAACAGCTTGTAAACTGGGGGCTGCTTTTCACAACGTTCATGGGTCAGTTTTAATTGTTGGAAAATATGGAGTTTAAGTGACTGACTCAGGTGACATACAGATCAATATAATGATATTTATTCCATCTTGAAATCATTACTGATAAATGTTTTGGTAATGGACAGCTTACTGACATAAATACCTAATTGCTCATGTATTAAAGGATAACAATTTAGATGTCAGTTAATAAATCTGTTAAAAAAACAGTTTATTGACTGTACTTCTCTTAAGCTGCATTCTCCTAATTTCCTCCTCTTGAAATAAATATGAGCTCTTTATAATCTAATCATTTATCAGTATAGAAAGTGTAAAAGTGTTGTGACAAAGTTTGTTTAAGTGGTGCTACTATATTTCATGCTGATGCCTTTAAAATGCTAAGTTACTACCAGTGTTACTTATTGAATAGTAAGTCAGAAGAGCTGTAAAAAAAAAAAAAAATAATAAAAATTAGGATTATTTATAAACAACACAGTTGCTTAAAGCAAACATCTCTGTGTATTTTTAAGGTAGCAGTGATATTTTGGTAATATCATTTGTGAAAGTTAAAACATTGTTTACATATTTTTATTTCAGTCCATGGAGGGGATGAATGACAAGACAATGGCAGAGGCGATACATTTTGGCCACATGAAAGGGGTGGGGATGAGATCCCTCCATAGTGGAATGGGACCCCCACAAAGTCCCATGGACCAACACAGCCAGGGTAATTCAACACTTTGTTTTAATTTTAGCAAACGTTAGTGTTTTTTACTTCAAAAATGTCAGTTTGCAGGAAAGAAACTTACCTCAGTGTTGAAAGTCAGCTGTTTTCTAATGTTTCTTGCTCTTGACACCTTTAACCCTTAAAAATCTGCTTCCAAGCATTGTCACTTATATTGCCAATAATTTCTCTGGAACAGTAGTGTTAACTCTGTGGGGTAGATTGGAACTGATTACACTTTAGTTGATCTATAGACGTTTTCCAGGCATTTATAACCTGTCCAGAAGGTTTACAATCCCACTACAATGTAGTGTTTATTCAGAGACTCCTAAAAAACAAAAACAGCAACAACGAATATCATTGTTATCACTACTATGTTGCTTAGAGACCTGTATTTTGACCCGGAAATTATGATTAAGCTATTTCCTGTCAAACTTTCAACATATCCGAGAGCTTTAATTGCCAGTAATGTCCAATCAGGAAGAGACAAAGATCAACAAGTGAGCAGAAAGTTCTATCTCTGTCTGAAAAGAATAAAAATAATGGTCCTCTCTATGGCTGGCATTTTTGACGCATGGTTGCGCCAGGCTGAGTTGGTTTTGTGAGGTAGGTAAATAATAGCATAAATAACTGTAAACAGCAAACAAACACCTGGAGGAAAAAGTGAAAACATGTAAACAGTTTTTGTTGTGTGTTTGTTTCATTTGCATTATTTTTTCACCTGAAAGCAAAGACTTGAGAGAATCATGTGCAGACGAGAAAAGGATTGGTCACTGTTGATCTGTGTGCTATTTCTACAAAGCAGCGTTAGTAATAAATAGTCTTATGTTGTTGTGGTTGCTACATCTATTTATACATCCGTTTGACATTATTTGAGCATCATAATCTGACAACTGAGGCTCTGCATGTCTGCATGTTGACTGCTTAAAAGAGTTGAGCCAAAAATACCGAAAATGGCTTTGAGTTTTAAGGCTGGGAAAGAAAGAAAAACCTTTTCACATGTGTGTCTGTCTGGAAAATAACCATAACTGGTGTTAAAATAGAATGAATCATTAAGTAGAAAAATACATTAATTGTAGTTAAATTTCATTAAATGTCCTGCTCATGGCAGAACAATTAGTGTTTTCTGGTATTCTGTCTTTATTAATAACGTAGTAATAGCTGATTTAGCGTTTTTGACCATGCAGCTTTGAAATGTGTGGATTTAAATTGTGAGTTAGCAAAATCATTAAAACTTCCTCTTATTTTGGGTATAGGATATATGTCTCCACACCCATCTCCTATGGGAGTCCATGAGCATGCTTCCAGCCCCATGTCAGGTGGAGGAGGTGGACCTACTCCACCGCACATGCCTCCCACCCAGTCAGGACCTATAATGTCCATGGATCCCCAAGGAGGAATGTCCAGCATGAGCCAGCAAGGACGGGGGCCTTCTGCTTTCAGTCCGGTCCAGCTACAGCAGCTCAGAGCTCAGATTCTGGCCTACAAGATTCTGGGCCGTGGTCAACCGCTACCTGAAAACCTCCAGCTGGCAGTTCAGGGCAAAAGAAGCCTACCCACAATGCAACAGCAGCAGCCGCCTCAGCAGCAGCCACCCCAGCAGCAGCAGCAGCAGCAACAGCAGCAGGCCCCTAATGCCAGTCCGTACAGACCTCCAGGTAGGAAGAAGCAGTCTTACTGTAGTAATTTGGGCTGTTACAGTACCTTGAGGTTTTCCTTTTTCTTTCTTGTTACATTGCAGTGTTTAACCTCAGTGATAGTCGTGTTTGCATTTATCAGGGATTTTTGTTGTTCTCTTGCTAATGTTTGGCCACTTGATGAGAGGAAAACATTATGATTGCAGTTATTTTGGTCACTATTTGCAACCAAAGTATTGACCAAAGTCTCATATTTCATCGTCTTGGTTTAAGCTGAATTAAACCTTCCTTCTGAGCAGAAACAGTCTGAATGATAAGAACGAGTCTCTTACTGTCTCTTATTTCCACTTTGTTCTTTTTATGAATGCTCCAAGCCAAAATTTAGGTGGAAAATACTATTTGACTGATGGCACTTTTTAAATTTTTTATTTATTTATTTTTTTTACAATGAATGAACAATATCTAACTCTATTAAAATACTTAACACCTGTAGAGAACTGTTTAAAAAGCCCATCACCATGTCATGCAAGCTCAATTTGACATATTTAAATAACTCGTAACTTGTTTTGCCTGACAAACAGCTCAACAGCTTTATTCAGTGTATAATTAAGTCAGAAAAGCAAATGGCTATTAATGTGGAGCATTTAAAAATAAAAAAAACAAAGGAGTAAAAAGCTACCACATCACATTCTGACATGACTCAGACGCAAAAAAATCTCAACAAACTGATAAAGTGATGTGGTTAACTTGTTGAAAGGTATACCATTGGCACCCATGGGTGGTCCCCAATCAAGCCCCTGCCCAACATCCGCCATGCAAGGACACATTCAAAGTACAGGACCAAAGCCCTGGACTGATGGTAAGCTACTGGTGATAAGTGTGTGTGTAAGTTTAGGCAATTTGAGCACATGTAGAATAACTACAGATAAACCAAATGAGCAGTGAGCAGTCGTTCATATTTTGCTTACAGACTTTTACATTTTTGTGTTCAGACTCTTTAAATGCACCCACAACACCCACAGTTCCACTCATGCGTGCTGCATTTAAGTGCCAGTGGAAAAATTGGTTTTTAATCAGATTTGAGGGTTACTTCTCTCTATAGTCGCTTAAAGTGGGAAGGATGTTTTTCTGTGGGGGTGGAGTAGCTCATAGCTCCTTGATTATAACAAACAAACTAAATGTATTTTTCCAGTTTTGGTTCATCTTGAATTGAACAACATTTTTGAGCTGTAGAAATTTACAGCTCACAAAATAGATGGTTTGAATAAGCTACTGATTGGTGATGGACTGGTTCTACTTATGGGGAAAAACAGTCAGTCATGCATATGAGTAAGCAAATGTCCTTCCTCAAGTCACAGCTCCACCGTTTGGACAATCTTAAATTGTTGTGGTTTGTTCTAGTCAATAGTGAGAATGATAAAAGCAAAGATATTGCCTCTGGCTGAGCAATATCTCCAGATTTTAGATTATATACTGTAGATATGCTTTTACACAAGATAGTATAGAGTTCATGTTGCTTTAGAATTATACCGAGGGGGACTCGAGATGTCCATGTCTTCTTTACTTGACTATAACACGACCTCAGTTCCACCTTCCTCCCTGTTGCTGCTTACTCCTGTAACAGCAACATGGAGACGGACACAGACGGGAGGCAAGTTGCTAATGCCCAGTGATTTCTGCTCTGTGTTTTTTTCACAAGCCTGCAAACAGACAAGTTGATAGGCAACACAAAAACATTCTCTTCCTCAGTTTTGCCATTGCAGAAGAAAAAATGCTTAATTTGAAACACTGACACTGTAAACAGGGTCACATGATTTACAGATTCTTTGCTTCTACAGGTCAGGGTGGTGAAAATCAAGCCAATGCACCAAAGCTCCTCACTCCTGTTCCCAGCGGCCGCCCATCCCCTGCACCACCTCCGACATCTGCTGCCCCTTCTGGGCCCCTGCCAGGCAGTTCAGCAGCCATCCAGCCTCCAGGCCAGCAGGTGTCCCCCATGCTCCAGATGCAGCAGAAGCAAAACCGGATCACACCAATCCAGAAGCCTCAGGGTTTGGACCCAGTGGGAATCTTGCAGGAGAGAGAGTACAGGTATTTATCTTACTGTACGAACTGGTCTCACCATACTGGGATGGATGCATTCACTACATACATGATTAATAAACATTTTTTTCTTTTTTACAGTATTTTTCTTACTTTTATGGGCTTATTTGCAAGAAACATCATAACATTTTAAAATACTCCTTTTTTAATTTTTATATTAGAAAAACAATCCACAATCTTGTAGCACTGTAACTAACAATAGGATACATGGTTAACACACACATATCTCAGTCCAGTGTATTCTTCTATCAAACTTTGGCTAAAATAAACCTGGATCCACAGTGTTGTGAACTCTTGCACCTTAACATCAGCTCATTCAAGGAAGTTGCTTAGAGGTGCCCTGAAGTCGGTCCGTTGTGGATCTGTGTTGGTAAGCTAACAATGATCTTAAATAAGTCAGTGTGTCTGTGATTTGGTGGAGTCCAACCCTTAAAGAGAGGTTATAAACCTTTCCAGCCCTGTTAGCATCCATTATTTAACTTTGTAAAGTTGTCTGAAATCTTTTTTTTGTATTTAAAACATTTCTAGATGCTACATGTTTTTAAGATTATTTTTTCATAAGATACTCTGACACTGTCTGTCTGTCAGAAAATAAATTTCTAGAAGATGAGATACTTTTGATGCTCATAGATTTAACTTGGAATATTTTTTTAACATAGTTAAAGAGCAAAAAAAAATGTTCTACTAAATTTCTGCATTGATTAAATAATTTTACCCCCCAAAAATTGGTTATGCTTTTCTGAGTTAATGAGATAGTTGAACCCCAGGGAACCCTCCCCTCAAGCACTACAGAACTTTTGCAATTTTCTCAGTGATGCGCTCTCTTGCTCTGTCTCTTACTCACTCTCTTTTCCTCTCTTCCCTGATAATGTCTTGCATGTCTTTGCTAAATCAGCCAGGTTGTTCGTTCAAAGCAGCCGATGTGTTTAAATCTGTTTGCTATCATGTGACTTGGTGTGTAAAGTGAAATTCAGCTGCAACGCCGCACATCGTCCGGGATGAGAAAGTTGAATAGTGCTGTTTTTCAGCCTCGAGATGCTTCTCTACAGCGACGGCTTCAGAGTCGCAGACAAAAGATGGAACTGGACCATCAGATGCGTTTTAAAAGTCAAAAAGTTTCTAACGCCTCTTTAAATAAATTTCACTTTCAGAGTTTTGACATTGAGCTGGTGCTGAAGTGTTGGACCTCATGACATGCATTATTTCCACTGTAGTTTTTTTATATTTTGTGTCCTACAATTGAATGATTTCTCTGTAATCTCCCTCAGATTGCAGGCTCGGATTGCACATCGAATCCAGGAACTGGAAAGTCTGCCAGGCTCTTTGCCTCCTGACCTCCGGACTAAAGCTACCGTGGAGCTCAAAGCTCTGCGTCTGTTGAACTTCCAGCGGCAGGTACACAACAGCTGCAATGTGTCATGTGACTACATTGATGCAAACACCTACCTAGATGAGATTTCCTGTTGTTTTCCATGATACTGGGTCAAGACATAGACTATAAAAGTGTAGTCCACTTACCATGAATTCACACACTTAATTAATGTAATTTATATAAAACTTTGATTTGTTTAGCATTGTTTTTAAACATGTAAATCAACTTGCTTTTTAATTGAACATTTTAATCCATTAAAAAAATCCAGCAGTACTTTAAAAGAAAGAATTTAGAAAGGGAACTATATGCAATATTTCAAAACCCTAGAAACTGACTTTAATGTGTGATCTGTTTCTCCAGCTGAGGCAGGACGTGGTGGCATGTATGAGGCGAGACACGACCCTGGAGACGGCCCTCAACTCGAAGGCATACAGACGCAGCAAGCGGCAGACTTTGAGAGAGGCTCGGATGACGGAGAAGCTGGAGAAGCAGCAGAAACTGGAGCAGGAGAAGAAGCGCAGGCAGAAACATCAGGTAATGCACCTCGAGGAAGAGCTGAGATGTGCTTTTACATCAAATGCAGCTCTCAGCTGAAGTATTTTCCATTGCATTTGTATTCAGTTTTAGAAATGTGTTCTATATGCCACAGTGTGACAGTAGTAAAGCTAACGATGTGACCCTTTTTTCAGGAATATCTCAACAGTATCCTTCAGCATGCTAAGGACTTCAAAGAGTATCATCGCTCAGTGTCTGGAAAAATTCAGAAACTTACCAGAGCCATCGCCACATGGCACACCAACACAGAACGGGAGCAGAAGAAGGAGACTGAGAGAATTGAGAAGGAGAGGATGAGGAGACTTATGGTAAGGACCTACGTGACAGCATCTGTCACAGATTTACCAGCTTTTTCTGTGAAATGACATTTAATCAGAGCTGTGATCTCTGTCACTGGCTATTAGATATTATCCAAGTTGTTGATCTTTGTAGTAAGTGTGGCTGTAAATAATTATAATGAGTAACAAATTAGCTATTCTTTCCCTTCGTTAACCTCTTGTCTGTCCCTCAATCAGGCAGAAGATGAGGAAGGCTACCGAAAACTAATTGACCAAAAGAAAGACAAACGTCTGGCCTACTTGCTGCAGCAGACTGATGAGTACGTGGCCAACCTGACCACTCTGGTGTATGAGCACAAAGCTGCTCAAGCAGCCAAGGAGAAGAAGAGGAGGAAGAAGAGAAAGAAGGTAAGAAGAGGAAGCTTAGGTGGTGTTTAATCACAGGATGGGGCTTCACACTGGTAAAAGTCAGAAGTGAATTCAGCACTTTCCTGAAAAATGCAGCTTTTTCCTGCATCGGATGCATTTAGCCATGACTTCAGCTGTGCCTCATAAACCCCTTAATCCCAAAGTTATTCTGTTTATCTGAAGCGTTACTGATCAGCTGTGTTTAGTGGTCAGGATCGCGTAGCGACTTTAGCATTGAAGGGGTTTCCGTCTCAGTGACATGCTCGCTGAGGTTACATGTTAAACCACCCAAATTTTCTGACTTCCGTCAGAGGCTGAGCTGATCAGTGAAAACCAAGCGTCACTCATGACATCATTGACTCTGATGTCAGCTGTTTGACCAGGTTTGTCTGTAGCTGTGACCTGTGGCACTGCAGTTTAGAAAGTGTGATGATGGAAATAAATTTTAATGACTTTTGCTGAGGTTCTTTTCCTCAGCATTTTCTGGTTTTAAAAAGTGTGACTGACCCTGTCTTTCATCAGGGCGACAGTTAAGGCGACAGTTGCAAGGCCTTATGCAGACTTTCGTGTGATCCTTCAAAGTGAGCAATAGTTCTCCAAACTTTCTGAAGCAGTTTTTTTTTTGTGCCACTTAACACTAACTTATGAAACATTCAATAAAAGAAAGATCCCCTACCGTAAGCTGAGGGATGAATCAGTGTTTTTATCTACACATAACAAATAACTTGGTAAAGAAATATTGTGATAGTATCTTAAAGTAAAAAATAGATTGTGTGGGAATGCATTCTGGATTCATCCCTGCCTGTCCATGTGCTCTTAGTATGGACAGGGTAGAGAAAAAATTGATGGCACAAAAAACTCCACGGCACTCTCTTTGAAAAACAACTGCAATGCCGGTATTTCTATGGCATAGTCAAAGTGACTTAAAACACCAACATGTTTCAGCCCACTGGCCTTCGTTAGGGCGTCAAACAGACTTCATATGTGGAGTTCCACCAAAAGGAATTCCCCACATTTAATGGAACTTTCTGCCAACAACACTCGTATCTCAGATATAAGATAATAACTCACTAATTTTAACATTATTAAGCATCAAATCACATTGCATTTTCAAACCTCAACCAGACTAAATGGCTAAAATGCTGTGAGGAAAAGCACAGAGAGAGAAAGGTTTAACTTTTGAAATGTCCCGATTACATAAATAAAGAGAGTCTTACTAAGTTGAGTCGCTTCTAAATATTCTTAAAGAAGCATCACTGAACTGTGGCAGATTTTCTCTGTGAGGTATCCATCACGCATCCTACCTGTACTCTGAATCTTTCCAGTCAGTGAAAGTCAATCTGATGATGACTCTTGCTCTGTCCCTGTCACTCTTTCATTTCTCCTCTTTTTCCCAATGATCCCCTCTTGCATGTCTTTGCTGAATCAGCCATGGTGCATGTTCAAAACAGCCAGTATATTGATATCTAGTTGGTGGAATATGACATGATGCGCAGGAGGAAATTCAGCTGTAAAATGATGGAGCGTCTTGAAAAGGGAAAAAAGTGAAGTGATGTTTCTCTGGACGCTGTTGGGCAACAATGGCTCCAGGAGTATACATAGTAAATGTCACTGTGCTATGAGGACAAGTCAATTGAGCTTGTTTAGCTGTGTGCATCCTTGTAATGGCTCTACTGTTATTGGCTCAATACTGGAGCAGGAGCATCACTCTGGCTGTTCCTTGCTGGAGAACGATTGTTTCCATCTTCACCATAACTTTAAGAATCCTGGAGAACTATTCCTGGAGATCACATAAATAAATGACAAGAAAGCTAGTCTGACCAGTTAGTTGAATAATAAAAGAGCTCATATAAAAAAATTAATGGTTGAACTCTAAAAAAGTGTACCAACTGATTTTAATCTCTGTATGATTTGTTGTGTCTAGAAGGTGGATGGAGATGGTGAAGGCACCAGTGCCATTGGACCTGATGGGGAGGTAAGTTGTTATTTCATGTTCCCAAATCCTCTAGGCTCCATGGAGCTTTGTAGTGAATGCCTGCTTATTGATTTGCTGTTTCCAGAGAAAAATCTTTCAGAAAACACACTTCCTGGCCAACATCAAGCCAGAAGCAGGTGCAGTATGAGGCAAGACAGTATAGAAAAATATCAGAATATCAGATTTAAAAAACAAAAATTCAAAAAGCAGCAATTTTCTTTACAGAGCCAGAATGACACCGCGGGTGGTCACAGATTGTCATTCACAGTATAGATCTGCAGCAAATCTTGCAGATTTCTTCATGAAACATTATATTATTTGTTTTGTTCTTAAAGGGAACATATCATGCAAAATCCACTTTTTTAAGCCCTTAAATACCTGTTTTTGTCTTTTCCAAGCGGTCCGG
>JBAFTB010000013.1:5067028-5092032 GCA_037177355.1 Melanotaenia trifasciata | reverse complement strand
GGCTGGGCGGGTTAACGCAACGATTAATTAATGCATTAAATTTTTTAATCGTGCGATAGGTTTTTGTTTTTCTTTTTTTTTACTTATCTATTTCTTTATTTACCTTTTGCTGGCCACTGGCTTTGATCACTTCTTTCCCTGCTGCTGCATCTGATGTAATCAGAAGAGAGCGGGTGTATTAAAATAAAGAGACGTTTAGCTGGAACTTAAGAAAGAAGAAGAACCAACGTTTCTCTTTGTCTGTCAAGCACATGCAGATGGGTAGAACATCATGATTTTTGGATGAGAAACTATTTATTTATTATTATTTTTTTAATAAATGTGGTCTTAATTTAAGCAAGACAGCAAAGGTAAGACACGTTTTCTGACTTTTACGAACGTAAAGCATAAATCGGGTCTTCTTCTGCCTCTGGTTCGGTGAGTCTTGGTCATAGTGAGATGAAACTTCCAGCTGTGGAATCTGTGAGATGTGAGCTTTCAGTAGAGGAGTTGTTTGTCCTTGTTCATGCGTTGGGTGGAGGCATAACTTGTGTTTACATATTTTACTGACTTTGTGTACCTGGTATTTTAATTATTGTTGTCTTAAATGTGTTTGGTGGTGATAGAATATAGAAACGCATATATATGTACATATGTATGTCATGTAGTTAAAGTTTGAATGATTTATAATAATCAAATAAACTTTGTCAGATTCAGCAAATAATCATCCGGCTGCTTGTGGTGTGTGTGAGTGTGTTTTGAGAACATCATGTAAAGAATAAAAGCAGACAGAGCCTTGGAGTGGTCCGTACAACTATTCCAAACAACTATTCCTGGCACATTTCCCAGGAGAATGAATTTATATTTTAAAAGCATTGCTCCCTCACATGTTTCTTGTAGCGACTGACTATAAGTTGTTGCTGCTACTCTTTTCCTTATGATTCTCCCTGCGGAAGCTGATTCACGTCGACCTAAAAACAGAAAGTTTTAATATAAGTGAGATTAATTGTGTACTGCCAGAAAACTTTAACTATGTTTATAGCTCTTTGTCCTATCTGTAGTCACTGGAGTTTTATATAAATAATCCAAACAAGTTCGCTTTTCTCGCTCTTTGATGTTTTATGCCGTTACGTGTTTGTTTGATGTCGTTCTGTCGTATTTTATGCTTCAGCTCGAAGAGATATTGAATGACACACTGCATATGACCGTAACGTTTCTCTTTGGGCCAGACAGCCCTGTTATTGATGTTGTAGTATTGATGTTGTGGTAATGCACAATGAAGGAATCTGGAGACCAGAGCTCCTGAAGCAGCTCTTGGGGGAGGGGTGCTTGTTTCTCTGCTTGGTTGAAATAAAATCATCATGCATCAAGTCTGATTAGATTTAACTGTTGTACTTTATTCTTTTTGTAGTTTTTTTGCTCTTTGAAAAACATTTTTCTTTCTTTTTTCTTTTCCCATTAAAAATGTGGGAAGTTGACAATGAATCTTTAGACACACATCAGACATCTCTGTCTGGGTTTTGTTTCAGTGAGCACAGTCTATGTTTGACAGATATGAAACTGGTCAGGAATTTTGCAAACATGTGAAAGGGGTCATTTTCCTCTTTCCACTTCAAACACCCGAAGCAGCAGCAAAATCTAATCAGTTATTCCTCTATTCCATTTCTGAGATTTCCTAAAAGTTTGATCAAAACCGTCCATAACTCTTTGAGTTATGTTGCTAACAGGCGGACAGACAAACCAATGCTAAATACATGACCTCGGCAGAGCAAATAATAAGATGCGTCACAGAAACAGCCATTGACCGTCGTAGGGAAGACCTGACGCTTCAAAACTGGGACAGAATCTATGTTTATGATCTTGACGAAGCTGATAGTGACTTCATTACTTCTGCCGAGGCAGAGTAATAGGATGGGTGGTAGCGGTGGTGGCAGCGAGTTGGGTTCACGCTTGTGTGCGTGTGTGTGTGCAATGGTGCATTAGTGCATTTGAGAGAGGAGAGATTGATGATGTCTGTGTGTTTTTAAAATATTAAAATTGCTAGGTTTTACTTTTTTTTAATTGTTTTTATGTAAAGCACTTTGGCTACCTTTTGTATGAAAAGTGCTATATAAATACATTTGAGTTGATGTATTTGATGGCATTGTTTTGTCAGTCTGTTAACAACGTAACGCAGAAAGTTATGGATGGATTTAGATGAAATTTAGTTAAGCGTATCAAGGTGCTTACTACAAAATCCCTAAGTACTAGGGCTGGGCGATATGAACCAAATCTTATATCTCGATATTTTTTACCTGAATCACAATATACGATATATATCTCGATATATTTTTTTTTTCAAGTAACCAAAGAGACAATTCTAATTTACAGCCTTCAGTAAATATACTTTTATTAAAGATCAGCAGCACATGTGCATTAAAACAGTTGACTGAAATTGAAGTACCTTTATATTAAATTAAATGCTCCTAAAACAAAATAAATTAAAAATACTTTTCAATGACCATAACAAAAATACAGCCATACAAAATGCAAAAGAAAAGATGCTTTTAACTCAAAACAAGCTATCTCGATATAAACGATATTCCATCCTTCTATATTGCGTCTGATAAAGTCTTGAAATATTTGAAAATCTCGATATATTGCCCACCCTTACTACGTACCCACTCAAGTAATCACACACTCACACATACTAATGAATAGAGTTAATAAAATGTTCATTAAAACTATCCTATCAGCCCTGGATCAGGGGAAATGTGGAAGCCACAACTTTCCACTTCATTCTTTCCCGTGTCAACAACGCCCACATCCCACGTCCGACCAATCACACAATACTTCTTGAAACTCCACAAGAAGAAAGTTCTGCTCTGCTGATTTGATGCGAACAAGCTGTCCCCATTTCCGCCCACGTGAGCAAAATGACGTCAAAATTTCGTTCTTGTGGCCTCGAAAACAGGAAAAAATTTCTCACTTCTCATGGAGTATGTAGCAACCCTAACCTCCTGCCCTGGCAGGAGGTTATTCAGCTAGTGGCTTGGATGTCTCTGCTGAGTTATCAGGCGTTGGCAGTGTGTAAAGAACAGCTGGTGGTCTGTGTTGATCATACACCCTTCATATGTGCAGCAGAGCAAGCAGCATACCACACAGTGATGCCACACACTGCCACACTCTCCATAGCTGAACTATAAAAGCTTGTGAGAAGATGTTTGTTTAGTCTGGTTTTTTCAAACCATAATTTCTCAAAGTGGAGCCTTCTGTCTCCCCTACTTTGAACCCGTTTAGCATTTTCTTAAAAGACAAATTAATTCTCATGGGAAGTTTTTGGATAAAACTTAGAAAGCCCCTCAGTGCCTTGAGGCTACAAAACAATTAGTATTTTCTATTTCTTTTCTATGGGACAGTTTATGAGCCTATTTGTAGTAATAATATTTTGAATGATAATTTGATCGTGGGGGTTTTTATTTGGTTTTCCTCCACTTACAGATTCGTTGGAAATATATGATTGTGGATGAAGGCCATCGCATGAAGAACCACCACTGTAAGCTGACCCAGGTTTTGAACACCCACTATGTGGCCCCTCGTCGGCTCCTCCTCACCGGTACCCCGCTGCAGAACAAGCTGCCTGAGCTGTGGGCTCTGCTCAACTTCCTCCTGCCCACCATCTTCAAGAGCTGCAGCACCTTCGAGCAGTGGTTCAATGCACCCTTCGCCATGACGGGAGAGAGGGTAACTACTCGAACAAGAGGAATTTACTAGTCTTATACCAGTATTTACATTTCACTGCATCATTATTTCAGTCTATTAGTGGATTTGGAAATGTTTAATTATCTTATTATTTAATTAGCTTTTAGATTAGCCTTGGTATTATTTGTGTGTCTCGTTTTGTTTGAGTACCAGAATCACAGCAACTACAAAAACAACACAAACAACATTTTTTCCTCAAGGTTAATTAGAATAATCACACCAAAGCTTCATTTTGTCACCAGAAGCTTTCTGAAGGGCGATTGGGGGGCCTCGAAAGGGTTTGATCCATGTCTTAGTGGTGAGAGCTCCATCACTGTGGTTCAGCACAAATCAATCCACTTAATGTTCATTAAGAATAGTTACTCCTGATCAAAGATTAAAGTCATTCATGGTGTGTAACTCCAGCATATGCATATACAGTCAGTGACAGCAGTATGAGGTGGTCAACCTGACCGTTCCCTCCACCAAACGTAAGTCTAAAAGTAAGAGCTGGAAGACGCTGATGTGTTGCCAGATCTGTAGCGCTGCCCCATTTCAACTCTACTTTCCACATAATGAATCAGTTTATTCCTTTCAAATTATGTAGATTACTCGAGTCGTGCAAATTCTGGCTTCCAGGGAAGATTTATTTTCCTCAACAAAGGCAGAACAGTTTGCTGCTGCCAGTCTGACGCTAATGCATCACAGCAGGCCTTTTTGTAAGGTTTGTTTGCCCAGAGTGGGCTCACTTTTGCTCGCCTTTTATAGGGAAAGCTCAGCTTACGTCACTGGGGTTTTGGCTGCCATGTTGGAGGAATATTACTATTGTTTCTATCTACACTTGAGGTTTCTCACTTGTAAGTTTTGTGAAAACATGTTTAAAACCGTGCAAGAAACTTACCACTCTAAGCTCGCAAGAGAAGTCCAAAGTCACTGCAATGCAAAAATAGCATTAATTAATAAACTGTGTAACAGTGAAGGAAGTTCAGGTTTAGACGTGTCTCAGACCTTTCTGACTTATAAATGTTTCTGACTCGTTTTGATGGCACAGTAACATTTATTGTAGATGCTTTTGGAGCCGTCGTTGCCCGGAGGCTCCTGAAACCGAGGAACCGAACTTCACAACGTTTACTTTGGGGGATGCTGCATCACTTTACTGCTTAGTTTAGTTTTATGCACCACTTCACATGCCAAGAACTGGATATCAGCACACTGGCTGTTTTGAACTCCCATTAAGGCTGAATCCTCAGAGAAAAGCTAGATGGCATTATTAGAGGAAGAAAGACAAAGAAAAAGGGATAGAGCAAGAGATAAGACAAGTTAACATCAGACTGACTTACTTTGGCTTTAGAGAGTTCAGAGTACAGATAGCATGCAAGGTTTAGACGTTATTAGCAGGTGACTCACTGAGAAAACCTGCCAAAGTTCACTAGTGCTTCTTTAATTAGCCCTAAATCAGTGGAAATCTGAGGAATATCTGGCCATCTCATAGCCTTCCTCCGAACCCACCAGTCTTTGAAGGTACCATCACTGTCATCATCATGATCATATGTCCTCTGACTTGTTTAGGTTGACCTCAATGAGGAGGAGACCATCCTGATTATTCGCCGTTTGCATAAGGTGCTCCGGCCCTTCCTGCTTCGCAGACTGAAGAAGGAAGTGGAGTCTCAGCTGCCAGAGAAGGTGAGAATGAAGCCTCCTTTTTATTTACTATGGAATGATTACAGGTGCAGAGTTTCCACCCTAGTTTTACCAAAATAAATTCTAGGTATGGATGCATGGATGTCTTTTATCCTGCTAATTTTACAATCATGTACCATCAATTCAGGTCTTTATATTGATTTTGGCCTAAAATTTTAAAACAAGTGGAAAAAGTGTATAATTCTTGTCAGGTGACTGGTTCACTGTTTTCATGAGTAAGCCAGTCCCTTTAAAACCATTCAGATCAATACAACAGAGCAGGGAAATCAAATGGCAGTTGAAGCCGTTTGAGAGAAATGCAGAAACATACTTTTTTGTCTTTATTTCGATGATGAGCTGCTCCCTGAGTGATGCAGCTGTCATTCTTTACTTTTTTCCTGTTAAAACTATCTTTAACTTCCGTGTTTTCCCTACAAACCTCTAGCTTGGAGGCTCGCGTGAGCTGACTTGCCGTATAAACGCTCTTCAAATGGCACTTTTACCGACCTTGAATACTGTTATTCTTCAGAGAGTTGCTGCAGCTGTCAGCCTGTTGCTGCTCAAATGAGCAACATTTCAGCTGCATGTGTTAATTAGGAGCAGTGATGGGGTCACCAAGCCAGAGCGCCACATTTATGTGGAAATAAGAGACGTTTCCCACATGAACAAGAAGTACCCACCACTCTGTAAGACTGGTTTAAATAGAATTTAAGTCCTCAGAGAATGTTTAGAAAGACTTGCATACCATAAGGTTACTTTCTTCTTCACTTGTTTTATATTTTCTTTTTAGTGATTTACATTATTTTCTTACCTCAGAGCTGGGACTGCGATATTAAATGTGCTGCCAGCACAGAAAAAAACTCCTACAGAGACACAGACTCCTACAGAAGATTTCTTTCTTGTCGTCCTTGCAGGTGGAGTATGTCATAAAATGTGACATGTCTGCAATACAGAAAGTTCTGTACCGCCACATGCAGAAAGGCATCCTCCTAACAGACGGCTCAGAGAAAGACAAGAAGGTAGAAATCACAGAGACTTCTTGGGTCTCGTTGTGTGTATTTGTTTTATCTGTGTGTCAGGCTGTCTGAGCTGTTTGTCTGAGACCATGTTGATATTTGACATTTTCTGTCTTCTGTGTCCTCAGAAGAAACACGAGTGGAATTGCTCATTTGAGAGGGAATTTTTGTTAATATCTTTAATCTCTTAAACAAATTTCCCCAGGGTAAAGGAGGTGCTAAGACTCTAATGAACACCATCATGCAGCTGAAGAAGATATGTAACCATCCATACATGTTCCAGCACATTGAGGTGTGTATCACTAAGAGAAAAAGCATTTTTATCTGTATCTGCTAATGCACGATGGTCTCATTCGTATATTACTTTCATCAAAAATACCTAGTCTTGGAAGTTTTCCACATATCCAAATATTTTGGACAATTAATTATGGTGTTTAATCCAGGAATCTTTTGCGGAGCACTTGGGCTATCCTAACGGCATCATCAGTGGGTAAGCTGCACGAACACGCCTCATCTCACTGAGCATCTTTAGTCAAGTTACAGTTACCCAAAGTTGCCCAAAAAATGCTTCACATTTACTAAAAATCTGTAAAAAATACCAACTGATATCAAGGTGATTAAATATAAAACCAGTAAAAACAACAAATGTAAGCAAAAGGATAAAAAACATGGAAGCAAATTTTAAAATTTAGATCCCACCTGAGTGAAAGCCACAGTCTGGTCAGAAACAGTGTGGGTGGTGTGTAAGTGGACGGGCAGAGTTTTTACATAAATTTGAAGCATCCACAGAAAAAACTAGATAATCTTTGAATTTTGGAAGATCTGAGAGAAAATGGTTGGCTGATTGCAGCAGACTGCAGGGGTGTGGATGTTCATAAAATCTGCTAAATAAGGTGAAGCCAATCCCTTTAAAGCCAGTAACACACATATATCTCATCAGTGTTCCCTTTGCCTCCAGACGTCTTCAAATAGACCTTGTGGTTGCAGAGATGCTCATTTATTTATAGGTTTGCAATTTTTGAACACTTAAAAAAGATTTGAGACTTAAAAAATACGCACCAGGCTCAACAGGTTAAAAACTGAGTATCACCACTAATTCTTCTTTCAAAAAGAGCTGATTCAGTTAGATTCTGATTAAATCCAATTCGATATTGATTTCTTTACAGATATTAATGTAAAACCAATTTTTCTGAACAGTAAAAACGTTCTCAGATAACTATTTTTATGAAACACTGAGCTCGTTTACGTGACCATCAAAATCAGATTACTGTTAAAGTCTGATCTGCCGCGCTTACATGCACTTCTAAAATATGATAATTAAATAATCGTCTACGTTTATGGATCATTATCAGATTTATTTTGGAGTACATTTGTGCGTGGTGGCGTCACTTTCTGTGTTTCTTTTGGTGTTTGTTGATTAGAGCCCATGGTCTTGGTGTTAGCTGTTAATGTGGGAGGTAAAAAACTGTCGAATAGTTTAGAGGTGAATGGTGAAGGGAAAACTCTCAGTTTAGCATTTTCTCACCAAGAGAGGAGGATTTTTAGCACATACACAGCTGCTTTCACACAGCTGTTATTAACAATTCTGAATAAATATTGGATTATATAAATACGAGTCACCTTTGCAGTGGACTGACATGTACGACGACCTCCTGGAGAGAAAGTTAGAAGAATGTCAGACATAGTTCTGCCAGTAACCATGACCATCCCAATCATGTATACTGGGACAAAGACAATGGTTCAGTTAACCAGCCAAGTCAAACCATAAGCACTCAGTGACTTTATATCATTTATATCATTCAAATCTAATAAATATATATATATATAGTTCCTACAAGCAGAGGATATATGAGCTCATTACAGCAACTCAGTTGAGGGCGTTCTTTAATGTTTTCTTAGTTATTATGAACATTGCTTCTTTGCTTTTATAAAAAGCTTAAAATGATGTTGTTAATGAGTAACAGACATGTGGTTTTAGATGGTGGCTTTAAGTATCAGAGCAGCAAAAGACAGAGTTAAATAAATTATTATGCTGGATACTTCCTGAAATTAAACTGTCTATATCAAAGGGAGAAGTAACCCGCACAAAAACATGGTTCACATTAGTTGTTTGGGTACATTTCCTCCTGCTGAGCAAATGGAGCGATTAGAGTGGAGATGTAGGCATGAATGAAACATTTATACATACACTGTCCTAATAGCTTCTTCTTATTAAGCTGTTCCATACTGTAGACACAAAGTTTCACATAAGTAATATAAAAAGAGCTACATCTACCAGAATCAGGGTTGACTATAAAAATGAAGCATCAGGATGTTATTTCTCCCTTCAGGCTGATTCACTCCTGTCAGTTTAAGACGCCACAGAGGCTGTAATTAATACCAGCTGTCAAGGAGAATTTACAATGAATTTTAAACATCTTCATCTCCACTTAGGCCTGATCTGTACCGAGCCTCTGGGAAGTTTGAGCTCCTGGATCGCATCCTGCCCAAGCTCCAGGCCACCAGCCACAGAGTCCTGCTGTTCTGCCAGATGACCACGCTCATGACAATCATGGAGGACTACTTCGGCTACCGCAACTTTCAGTATTTACGTCTCGATGGTAAGATGGTTGGAAATGGATTATTATTGGAGTTGGTGTCTATTGGGGAATGAAGCTTCTTTTTTTCTCTAATGGTTGGAATTGTTTGTTTGAACATTGGAGCGAAGTCATTCAGAATGTGACTGAATTCCTCTTATTTGCATTTTGAAAGTCAAATAATAAAGATTCAGTCCTGTTATTGATGTAACTGAGCTCAGTTTGACAAATAATAATGTACGATTTAATATTGCTTGTGTTATATAGTAAACAATAAGAGCATTTATTGTTTCAGGAACCACCAAGTCTGAGGATCGAGCTGCGCTGTTGAAGAAATTTAATGAGGAGGGATCTCAGTACTTCATCTTCCTCCTCAGTACCAGAGCCGGTGGCCTCGGCCTCAACCTGCAGGCTGCCGACACCGTCGTCATCTTTGACAGTGACTGGAACCCGCACCAGGTACATCCATCATTTTTTCTTACTCGTAACCTGTGAGGACAATGTCCTTTATAATAATCTAGTACACAATTTCCTTTCTTGTAAAGGTTTCTTTCCAAGTAAGCATTGCTGACAGCCTAAAACAAGGATTTCAACACTCAGCTTGATGTTAAATATCTCATTTTCCCTGTGTTGATGATGTCATACCGTATGGTCCAGTACCACGTGCATCTACTCATACTCTGTATTCATAAAAATGTTCCGATACTACAGAACCCGATACCAATGTGAAGAAGCCTAGGGCTGTCAAACTCAGCACGTTAATGTGAAGAGATTAATCTGTGGAACTAACGAGTTAATTGTTAATGCGAGTTAAACGCATTAACACACTCATGCTATACTAGAATCTAAATTTGGCATTATCTTGGCGACAGCAGCAGGTTTTGGGTGTCTTTTCACAGCTGTGAAAATAGTCCACCAAAGATCATTTAATCTTTCTTATTATTGAAGATTCTCACATGTAAGTACCTGGTTTGACAAAAATGAGGTGTCAGGAGGGAAGCAGAGTACTATAACTGCATGTTTAGTCTCAAAACTTGCAAACATATTCTTTTTAAACAGTCTGCTGTGCAGGGTGGTATATTTTGAAGTAAATAGCTAAATAACACAACTATATTTAATATATCTCATATATATCTTTTTTTAATAGCTGTTCTCTGCTGAGGAAATAAAAATATTCCATGTTTAAAGTTACTGAGACCCTCAGGTCACAGCTTGAGTTGGTAGTTTTCGTAGCTGGTTTTACTGGGTTGTTGTCTGCTGGCTGTGGCTGACCCTCAGGTTAACACAGCTGGCTGTTATATCACTGAAGCGTTTCCCTCCATGTGCTGATTGCAGGACCTTCAGGCTCAGGATCGGGCTCACCGCATCGGCCAGCAAAATGAGGTGCGAGTGCTTCGTCTCTGCAGCGTCAACAGCGTAGAAGAGAAGATCTTGGCAGCTGCCAAATACAAACTGAACGTAGATCAGAAGGTCATCCAGGCGGGCATGTTTGACCAGAAGTCCTCGAGTCATGAGCGCCGGGCCTTCCTCCAGGCCATTTTAGAGCACGAGGAGCAGAACGAGGTTCGAAAGATCTGTTTAATAATTTAATGATTATCTGTAAAATAAAAATATTTCAGGTCTTTTTGTGATTTATATGAATTAATGTGTTTTTATTCCCTCAAGTTAAATAATGTTTTATGTATTGAGACAGTTTTAAGGTCCAGAGAGGTGTTTTAATATATTTAAGATAAGTTTGTAGTACAGTCTCAGCTATTAATTACTTCATAAAAAGAAAAAAATGATGATTTTTTCATAGAACTAAGCAGGAGAAACGTGTTTGGCTGCAGTTAAAACTCAGAACAAAAGGATTGTATGGAAATGTGGACGTTGTGTTCATAATTTCATCCTTTGAAATTTAAGGAGGAAGATGAAGTACCTGATGATGAAACCCTTAACCAGATGATAGCCCGCAATGAAGATGAGTTTGAGCTCTTCATGGTAAGAAGATGTTTGTAAAATCTGAATTCTGTTCACATTTTGGATAAAAACAGTTTCAATGAAAAGTCTTTGTGAATGAAGTGAAGCTGACTTTCATGCTCTTCAGCCAAAACAACTGTAGGTTGTTTACGTTCAGGGACTTTATTGAAGCTTTGCCATGGTTACAAGTACAGTACTTTTAATTATTATTCTACCAGTTTCAAACTAGCTGAGCTTCAAAGTCCTTCTTTTTTTCTCCTAAAAACTTTTCAAACTGCACTTGGTCCCTCTGTATTTCCATTTATCTATAATTTATGAATATAAATCTATCTTATGGGATCTACCAAGAAACACAATTGTGTCACAGTTTTCTATATGTGGTTTTCCTCTCTTTTCTTCTCAAGCGCATGGACATGGACCGGCGGCGAGAGGACGCCAGGAACCCAAAACGTAAGCCTCGTCTGATGGAGGAGGACGAGCTGCCCTCTTGGATCATCAAAGATGACGCTGAGGTGGAAAGGCTCACCTATGAGGAGGAAGAGGAGAAGATGTTTGGTCGAGGCTCACGCTGTCGTCGGGACGTAGACTACAGCGACACACTGACAGAAAAACAGTGGCTAAGGGTAAAGGCTGATTCCATATGTGCCTCATTTATTTACAGTCGTTCAAAAGGTGAATTCAGGTCCCTCTTTCATAAATTTTCCAGAGTTGGTCATGTAACCCCATTTGTTCATAAGCGTAGAGTAATAACGGGATGTCCAGAGCTCAATTACGTTTGTGAGCAAAGGTGCGCTGGTGCACATGGCAGCAAATGACAAATGCATTGTGAAGGTGCACAACCCCATAAAAATGAAATATTAATCTAAATCTTACAAAATCTTATATAGAAAAATTTTACAAAAACGAAAACACATATAAAACTTCTTTTTATTTTTATTTTTTTTAAAATCATCAATAAAATTATTACATACAAAATTCAGTGATTATTCAAAACTGGTGTCTTGCAGACTTTTATATTAAAAGTATGTTTATATCAACAAAAGTGCAACTTTGCTTGAAAGCACTGATTTGTAAAAACAAGCTGCTCTTCAACAGCAGTTTTCAGAAGTTAAATATTTCCTGTAAATCTCAATTTAAATGTTGATGTAATAAAATCAAATATTTATAACCAAGAAGGATGGAAATTTCAGGATTTATCAATTTAAAGGTAACAAGTCAGCAGGATGAATTTCAAGCTGTGTGAAGCTGCTTTCCTCTAATCACAGAGGGAACTATATATATAACCTTTATTTAACTGGCTGGAACCCACTGAGATAAAAGTCTCAGCAGAAGTCAGTATAAAAAAAACCTTAAATTTTAAATTCTATACACAGACATATACATATGGCATATCGACTTTCAATCCTTTGTAAATATGTTCCCAAATGTAAAGCGGACAGGCCAATAACAGTTTTATACACATTACAATCGTTTTATCTAAAGTGACTTACAGTGGGTAGGCAGTAGCCCTAAGGGTCTTGCCTAAGGACCCAATTGCAAGGTGTTCATTTTTGTCCCCCGGGGGAACTAAACTTGGGTCTCCTGCATGGAGGATGCTCTGCCAACTGAGCTAAGCAGGGTCTGATTAAAACTGTAAACAAGTCTGCTACATCCTACATACAACCCTCATTGAAATGGTATCTACTTATGTATTTATTGTTAATGTTGTTATTCTGACTATATTATCTGCTCTCAGTAGTTTCAACTATGTTTACCGTCCAAAAAATGGAATTATTCTATGGTGGTGTTTCTTCTATCCCATAGATAGAACAGAGAAAACATCAAATATTAACACATCATTAAATTTTATTCTTTTTGTTTTTCCATACAATTATTTTGATACTTGTCTCAAATTCAACTGAGATCAGGACACCCACATGTTTACTTCTATGCTGCAAAGTCTAATCATTTTATTTCTATAATTCTTTTTTATTAAATATTTTCATGCCCCGTGCAGTCATTACCCACCATCTGCAAGTCTTACTTATAATTTGAAGCCACAGCATCGCTTGGTGTAATGTTGGTGGCATTCAGTCACCCACACCAAATAGACTGTGACGCAGTCCCCTGGGGAGACATCTGAAGCCTGGCAGATCCATTTTATTGACCAGCTCCGAGGTTTCAGGGGAAACTAAAATAGAACAAAGACACTTTGAGGCCAAGGTGACAGTATGTTGAAACCACTGTTGGCTGAAGTTTAAAAAAGCTCTCATTAAAAGAAGAAAGAATTGTGCAGACTTGTTGGCTGTCCAATAAGCACCATGACAAGGCTGAATACACACTGTACATGAAACATGCTTTGATGAAGCAATCATTTTTTCAGGGTGGCAAAAGACATGAATTTCAGCACCTTTTTTTCAGTTTAAAAATGGCATAAGCTGTCATATGGAGGGTAAAATAATATACCAGCAGCCCTCTTGGGAATGCAGTTAATTTTATGTTTAAATATAATTCCTAATGAACAATTAAATGGCATAAATTAAACAATTATTTTTCATCTGGTGACACTACAGCTCTGCATCATACTGCACAGATTGAAGTGACTGAAGCTTTAACCCTGTGTTGAACCTCCAGGCCATCGAGGATGGAAACTTGGAGGAAATGGAGGAAGAGATCAGGCTAAAGAAGCGCAAACGCAAAAGACGTCAAGACAAAGACTCCTCCAGCAGAGACGATGGAAGCGCAAAGGCTAAGAAGAGACGTGGGCGACCGCCGGCAGAGAAGTTTTCTCCCAACCCCCCCAAACTCACCAAGCAAATGAACACCATCATCGACACAGTGATCAACTACAGAGATGGGTAAGACTGATTTAAATCTTCCTCGTGTGCTTCTGGTGGCCTGATTCACACGGGAATTACACCCCTGGTGCTTTTCTGTAACTTATGAGATGGCAAGACCAAAAGAGTTCAGATTTCACGTTGAGCTAAAGCAAATGGAGCGTGACTTTAAACGGTGGAAGGAGATACAGCTTGATAATTTTGGTTCCAAGCAATGAGACAGGTTGTATAACCAGCTGTTAGCTGTAAAAAAGCTTGTTTGACAGCTGCCTTAATCTGCCTGTCCAACTTCAGGTCAGTATCCACTACTACCCCCAGGGTCATAGTGGCTGGCTCAACACATTGCACCAAAGAGCCAATATCCATATTGGGGCGGAGTCACAGTGGAACTACCAAAAATCAGCTTATTATCACTAAATCAAAAAGTTGAAGGACATCCAAGCCCTAATATCATCAAAACATCTAAATAACATTCAAAGTCAATGTTGTGCTTCCTAAAAAAAATAGGTCCAAGTAGAAGAAAAAAGAAAACAGTGGGGAGCCTAAAACTTAGCCCTGGGAAACACCAAAATGAAGATAAGCAGCAGAGAAAAGAAGGTCACCCAAGCCAACCGAGAAGGTGTGCTCCATTAAATATGAGCTGAACCACTGCATCCTTAATGCCCACACACTGCTCCAGGAGAGAAGTTATCATGATTCACTGTATGAAATGCAGCTGTCAAATCTAAAAGCACAAGCGCAACATCATCACCAGAATTAGTAAATAAAAATATGTTGTTTTGATTCAGTACTGTCAAAACACATAAAACCAAAATGGAAAACCTCTAAACTTCTCATCCAAAAAGACTTAATTGAGACAGAAAGACTTAATCAATCAGAACTTGGCCTATAATTAAAGGGTTTAAGGCCTGATTTTTTTTAGTCAGGTTTAAAAACGTCATAGACGGCAATCAGCAAGATGGCCCCAAAGTGGGAAAATCTTCTTTAAATAACTGAAGAGGGATAGCATCATTAGAAGAACCTACAGGTTTCAGCTGACCATGTTCCGTAAATAGAGGAGAGTCGCAGGCTCAAACCTGTCAAAGGCTGCAGAATGGGTGACGTAGACTAAAGAGTCATTAAAATAATGGAGGTTTTCACAAGCAAGAGGATAAGGCTGATAGTCTATCTGCAGGGGATTAAGAACAGAGTCTGTAGTTGTAAATAAAATATGAGGGTTTTAACAATTTAGAGAATAATGTCAGAGCAGTGTTTTCTTTTGGCATGTTTCACACTTGAAACAGCCTCAGTCAAAAGAGGACCTTAACTTCAGAGCAGTAGTCAGACTTTTGTTATAGTTTTAACAGTTCATCTAACTTCCTATGTAAGAATGCTTTAGTGCTTAAGCTGTAATGGCAGGAACACCAGCGAGAGCAGCGTAGCAACTCAAGCTTCATTTATCTAAGCACAGCAGTGTCAATCAATGTCTTTACAATGCACAGCCTAATTAGCCTGATTGTGCATTTGGCTGTTTGGGTGGGCAACATGTTTCTGACAGAACAGCAGTGAACCCGTCATGAGCAGATATTAATGGAGGACTGAACTTTTGACGGTGACGTGTCTCTGCTGAGTACAGATGATGAGTAGCTTTCACATTTGACAAGCTTCCATTGTTGCAGTCATTTAGAGCTGCCTGCCTTACTGTAATGCATCTAAAGCATTTTTACCAAGAAGAGCAAGCAGATATTTGGTCATTTCTCTAATTTTATAAATTAAATCCTCAGCTACTAAATTCCTATTAAATAATCTTTTTATTATATTTTGAGATGCATGCAGTAGTAGAGAGGGATCAAACTTTTTCTACTGCGCCTTATTTGGAGGAATAAACATTCCCATACCCTGCTCTTATATATACAGAGCAAGGGGTCTAAAACTTACTATAACTTATACCTATTTAACTTACTATACTCATAACATCACAGATGTGAGGAAAGTGTAATAACAATCACATTTACTGTTAAACCAAGAGCAAGATATCTGCCCTCTTTCATCCTGTTTCTCCGTATCTTTCTTTCTATTCTCCCTTCACTGGGCGTTCAGTAAACCCCGATCGCTTTCTGCTGTTCTTCTTCTTCTTTATATTTTTGAGCGGTTGGCAAAATCAAATTGGTGCATTATTGCCACCAAGTGGTCTGGAGTGTGGACCAGAATGTTTCCAAGAGCCCAACTTGTCAAAACATTCGTTTGTCTGCTACATTTTCCCAATCCCATGCACCCACCTTGTCATGGTACTGCGCCCTCCAGTTTGACAACCACTGGTGTAACCCCAACAACTCTGCTTTCACTGTGTTCAGGGGGATTTTTCTACTGCAATAATAGAAGCAGAGCATGTGACCTCAACTCAATTCTCATATATGCATCAGGAAACTAGAGAAACCTGCCAGGAGGAGCCTCTCTGCTCTGAAGGGCAAAGTATTTTCCAATTTTTACTCCTACAAAAAATCAGTCTGTACATGAAATGACTTCTGAGTGCTAACTTCATAGCACACGTTCATAGGAACTAGGGATGTGTATTTCCAGCCAAATTAATGTTGGAAATCACTATTTATTACTACTATTATTAGCCCATTCTTCAAATGTCCTCTACCATGAGTATGGTTTTGGCTAATACATGCTGCTAGCTAGCATTGTCATTTACATTTGCTTTGCCTTTTAGTCCCCAGTGTTCAGTAGTCATAGAAAGCACATTGGCAAAGTTTTCAGCAGTATGTCTGTCATGCACAGCGTTGACTACATACATGACGGCTGCATACGACTTTATTGTAAGCTCTGTCCATGAATCTCTGGCGAGAAACAGTTTTTTTTTTTATTTTTAACATTCACCAACTGTGTACAAAGCTTGTCTTTAGTGGCATTACTGTAGACTGTATATATAAGATGGACGGAGCCTCCGTGACGTCACCCATAGGTTTCTGAAGAGCAAAAGTGAAGCTCCTTGGGTGTTCCCACTGTCGCCATCACTCGTGTCGAAAATCCAAAAGTGGGCAAAGAAGTTGAGCTGAGAGGAGGACTGTGAAGGTGGGGGTGGATGATTGACAACCATCAAACTCCGATCTGCCTGTAGCTAAGAGCTAACCGCGCTAAGCCTGAGCAATGGTAGCTAAATAGCTAACGGAGGCCGGCGGGCTAAAGCTAAGGCACGCTGTTAGCTGGCTAAAAACCGCGGCTTTGCTGCACTCTCCCTTCTTTCCGCAGATATTACAAACCTGTCAATCAAAAGGACACGCCCCTAATTATGCCAAATTTCAAGATTAAATAACATCCAAACGGATGAGTTAGAAAAAAATTCACCACCCTCACATTTGTCATGAAGGTACACTTTACCTATTAATCCTAAAATGGATTTTTGTACCAGGCTTTAAACGCGTTTATTTCTACTGTGAAGTTGGTCTTTTTAACATGGGAGTCTATGGGGATTTGCTCTGTTTTGGAGCCAGCCCCTAGTGGATGAGGGGTAAACTGCAGGTTTTTTGCACATCCGCATAGGCTTCACATTTTACAGGCGGAGGTTGCCGCTTGGTCATTACAGTTTCTTCAGTCTTGTACTGATGGGACTATAAGCTCAGGATCAGCCCTTGATTGCTGCTTTGTAGATGGCCCTTTTAATGGATGCTTCACTCTCAAATGACTGTACATAGTAGGGATGATCATGGCTAATCAACCAGTCGAAACAGTGCACATAGACTAGCACTATTTTATAAGAATGGCGTGGCCCCTTTAAGAGTGAGCATTGATGGGTGGTGAAGGGAGAGAGAGAGGACGCTGTGAGTATGTGAATGTCTGAGTGAGAACAGAGCAGAAAAAGTTAGCTGTAACAAACTGCCTGTTCTTGCTGTGAATGTCCAGTTTCTGCTACAGGCTTCAGTAATAAATGCCCGTGCCTCTAGGGATAGAAGCCGGAAAGGTAAACGGCTATTTCTGCCAGGGTTTGCACGTATAACCAAGCACAATTGCTTAACCATCTCCTAAATATTGCGCTTCAGGACCAACAAAACAAGATGAAAAGACAACGAAAAGTTGCTGGTTTTGTTGTAGCTGAACACTTGTGACGGGGCAGTTTAGCTCACCTGATAGAGCAGCTGTTCTATAGGCAGCTACAGCTTAACACACCAGGTTTGCATCCCAGCCTAGGACCCTTTGCTGCATGTTGCCCCCTTTTTCTCTGACCACTGTTCCTGCCTGCCTACTGTACTGCCAAACCAGAGCCTACAAAATTGGAAAAAAAGCATGCTTGTATCGGTGGAGGACACACATGATACTGTTGCATTTTTACATGTGTTTTACAATGTCTTTCCTTTCATTAAAAATGACATAGCACTTAGTTTTCTAATTATTCTCAGTTAGCCTAGTACATAGTTATGGTAGTTTATGTTATGCTAGCGCTACCTGGCAGAGGTTGCACTGGACCTCATTTGATTCCCTGCACACAACTTTTTCCTGGTTGTCTTCGGTTCTGTATTATTTGTGTTGTACTTCAGTGCTACAAACTTTATACCAGAGCCTGGCAACAGTGAAGCAGTCTCTTATCTTTTTTTTCTGGTGGTTGGTAAACAGTTTGGTAAATTGACGCAACCTTGGGGTGATTCTAACACATTACTACCAGGTGATGGTTAGCAAAAAAAAAAAAAAAAAAAAACCTGTAGCATGTCAAGACAATAATCACAAACTATTGGATTACGTTAAATGATTATTAAAAACTGAAAAGATCATTATCCATTCCATCTTGAAACCTGGTTATATTTTAAAACATAGAAAAGAAATACTTTGTGATGCTATCCGAGTACAATTGGGGCATGTCTTGATTATCCAATAGAAAGTACCAGGTTCTCTTTGGTCACCAGCCTAGAAGTGAACAGACCTGAAGTCATGTACTTGTACTCAGTTTAGCACTGCAGTGAGATTAAATGTGTGGTCTGTTTTGTCTAGGTTTTCTTTTTTAAACTCACATGAAAAATGTCTCTCAGTGACATGCATTTATGCACAAAAGAACATTCCCCCCTTTCAGTTCCTGGTTGCTCTTCCCTGATCCTCTCCACCATACGTCTGGCACTCCTCTCACTTGAGCAAATTGGAAGAGACTTTAAAATTCCCTCTCCAGAACTTTGGGTTACTGGCTTACAATACTGTTTCCTCACAAAACAAACAGCATCTTCAGACTGCATGAAACAAATGTGATTTTAGCTTAAATGCAACTGAGCTTTAATAAACTTTTATCTCCTCAGTGTAGCTGGACAACAGTCCAGGCTTAATTTCCTCCTCACGACCAGTTAATGTGAACCAGTGCGGAGATCTCATGCCCAAGCATACTGTGATCTACAAATAAATAATGTTACACGATTGTTTTGATATTAGTTGTTATTTTACTGTCTTCCTGTCACAAGCTTTGCTTGAAGCCTTCATGGTTTCCAGGAAATCCAGGGTGTTAGCTGTGTTCCCAGAAGTGGCTCTATGCTAAGAGACATCACAAATATCAGAGCAATCTGCTGGCAAGTGCTCCGATATCTGCCTGAAATACGGATATGTCCAGGACTTTCTCTTTTACAAAACAGTCACAAAGTAAAAACATAATTACAGCATCTCACGTTTTTCACAATTTTATTTCTTAAAGATAAATAAAAAAATTTCCATTTTTATTTTTAAAAATGCTTTAAACCTGGTAAAACTGTATACATTGTGCTCTCAGAGATTTTGTTTACATGGACTGGGAAAGACAAAAGATGTGTAATGAGGCAGATGGATTAGTAGTGGTATAGAAAACGTGTTTTCCACAAGAGCAGACAAAAGCCTTGGTTTACAAGGTTGATATAAAAGGAATGAAACACAAACAATCTCTCCCATTTCCTCAGCTCTGTGGGGAAATGAACTGGGGAGAAAATGCAGTTCAAGAGAAACCTGTCAATATTTGCTTGGAGCAAAATGATAAATGTTCTTCTTTTTGTGGGTTGTTTGTCTGGGCTCATGTGCAGCTGTATTTTATGCATTATCTACGGGAAACTTTGAATTAGACAAAACACTGAACATGTTTAATGTAGAAATATAATCATGGATGTATTAGAATTAAATGGATGAACAACATTTGAAATTTGTGTTTTTCAGTCTTTCTTGCAGCATAAAATCAGTTCTGCAAATGGTTTAGATTTTATTCAACATTCTCCTAATATGAGCTCCTCTTCATTCCTTAGTTATAGCTGTGTTAATGCAGCTCTTTCTTAGTGCTCATTAGCTTGTTGTTGACCTTCCTAATCTTGAAATGGCCAAGCATCTCAAGCAAAATGATAATCATTGTATTTTTATTACTTATATCCAAACACACTGCATCCACACCCACCTTCCCCTCTTCCATGTTGCACTGACATTTTATCACAGTAGTCCATAAGGAACAAAAAATGACTGACTTTTCATGGGAAGTGTGGTTGGGAGAATTGATCTGGCTGGAATATGCAGTTTGTCCTGCTAAATGTCTCTACATCCTGCACACTAGAGCTTTAAAAGAAAGTTTAAATCTATTCTCTGCAACTTCATGGCATAAAGTGTGAAAGCATTATACAAAAACTGGATAAAAGTACAAATATTGTATTTGTAGGTCTGGAAGACAACTGAGCGAAGTCTTTGTCCAGCTTCCATCCAGAAAGGAGCTCCCTGAATATTACGAGCTGATAAGAAAACCAGTGGATTTCAAGAAGATCAAGGTTTGTTAACCACGATGACCCAGACAGGAATGTAAATGAGGGATAAGATTATGATAATAATAAACACTATGATGAATCTTCTCTATGGAACAGTTAAGATCTTTTTATAATAAATCCAAAGCATTTATGTTTATTTCTGATCTTCGCTATGAGAACTTATATGATGAAACTAACATATGTTGAACTTTTTACTGTCCTTTTTCAGCAGTAATTTAAGTTTTAACTCATTGCACTCTAATCAGTAAGTTCTTTCTTACAACATAATTTTCTGATCTTAAAACTTTGTTTCTGTCTTGTTTTATTGGCACAGTGACATTTATTATTTACATTCATGGAGCTGTTGTAATCATGCAGCAATACAAGGCTGAGAAACTACTTTTCACAACTTTTTCCATCATTTCATGGCTGTGTTTTTCTTTAGGCCATTGTGTCACACACCAGCAGCCAGGATATAAACACACTGGCCATTTTTGTTTTTAAGCTGGGTCCTGTAGAGTCAGCATCTTGACCTGGAGTAGATGTAAACAGAACTTTGTTGTTGTGCTGATGGTGCAAAACCTTTGTACAAAGGGTTGTAGAGTTTGTTTTAGCTGATGTAAGTTTTGAGTAGTTTTAAATGGTGAAAATTTGCTCTTCATCTGCCTTTATGGCGCTATGATTTAAGTCTACTGCAGTACTTCACAGAGCCCTACTTAAAATAAAATGACCAGAATACCAAATTCATTAAAAAAATCAATGGTATTTTAAAGAGCATGATTCAGGCTGTTGCTCAAGGCCACTGTTTGTATTTTTCAGGAACGTGTGAGAAACCATAAATACAGGAATGTGGGAGACCTGGAGAAGGACGTGATGCTGCTTTGTCAAAATGCACAGACGTTCAACCTGGAGGGCTCCCAGGTTAGAAACTCTGCTTTGGAGCTTTACTTTCTCATTTGCTGCCTTTAATTAATCCCAAACACTTATTTTTTTTTAATATACCTGCTCGTGTGTTCGAACAGAAGTCTGCAGGTTTCTCAAGTTCAGTAGTTAAGCCATCTTCTTTGAAATGCAAATACATATTATTTGCTACATGCATCATTTCTGTCTTTGACCCTTTGCCTACATTCATTTTAATTTATTTATTCTATGTCTGTTTCTTTATTCCTGCCCTTCACGCCCAGTGTAACTAACAGTCTTTTATTTTTTCCTCAAAGATATATGAGGACTCCATTGTTCTTCAGTCTGTATTCAAGAGTGCCAGACAGAAGATTGCCAAGGATGAAGACAGTGAAGATGACAGTGATGATGATGATGATGATGATGACGACTATGAGTCAGAGGCTGAGGGTAAGATGCACACACTCTCACACACGTTCAACTTTGTGTCATCTCGTTAAAATTCTACACTGGAGCCCAGTCGGTGCTGCTCTGGTCTTTTTTTTATTCACTTCCATCCCACTCGAGCACTGTGGACCTTGTTGCCTTCAAACTGTAACACAGGCAAAAAATAAACTGTAAACAGACGGGAGCGGAAGATAAAAACTTCCCTGCATATTGGAGGTCAAACAATTTACTGCAAGTGGGGAATCTGGTTAAATGGAACTGGGAGGGAACTGTCACTAAGGGCAACCTCAGGCTTGGTTTGTTATATTTATTTATATATATTCTTTTTGTTTGTCCATAATAGCATTTTAGAAAAGGGCTGGCAGGGCAGTCAGGAGCCCTCGTAAAAATGTAAGGGTTGACAACAGGGCGGACAAAAGGCTCGCAGACATGCATGATGATAAAAGGGCAGCGCTCGCTGAACTATCTGCTCCACCTAATGGGCTTTTCCTTCTTTCTTCTGATCATTTCGGTCTGACATGGCATAAGAGTAAAGCTCTAGCAAACAAAGCCAGAACTGCTTCTCCTCTATTTTCTTGGTTACCAAGGAGATGCTCTCTTTGTGTTGGGAACATCTTAGAATCTAAATCAGAATAGCTTTACTGCCATTTTACACAGAACAACGAAAGCATAAAAACCATGAACAAGATATATACAACACTAATAAAAAAGAAGCTGATGAATAATTAATAATCTGAGGGGACGGATAAGGTGGATTAGATTTAGATACAACTTTTCAGGGCACCCAAAGCCATGAAATCATCAAGACTTTACTTCAAGATACAGATGCCCCTTGTAATGGAAGTGACCACACATTGCGAAACGACACATTGCACCTTTCTTTGCATGGGTTTGTTTTCATACTGCACGAAAAGCTAGCAGACCAAGCCACCATGAAAACGCTGAGCAGTTACAGCAGCTGCTTGTTAGGGGCGGTATTCCCCAAATGACCGTTTACAAAGAAGAAATAAAGAAGGTGGAAGAAGAAAATCTGGCTAATTGATTGAACAGGACAAACGAAAATCCTTCCCCTTTAGCTGGCTTGTAAACAATGGGGCAAAACCGGTTTTATGCAGTCTTCTCTTTTTTTTCTTTGGAGTTTAAATTTAATTCACTTTTCTCAAGAATCTGTCGAGTGTGAGCATCAGGAGAGGCGGCGAGCCATCCACAGTGTTACACTATGATGTTCTACGTCACTTCCTGTCTTTGATTCACTGGATGCTCCTTTTGCTTTCATATCATAAAGTCACATTTCCACCACTGAGTCCACGTTGGTTTTGGATGACAGAGTATGATTTTTTTTTTTTTTTTTGCAAAAATTGGGAAGTGTGCCAGAATATCCGATCTGACTCGTCCTACTTTTCTGGGATAGGACGTTGTGGTCCCAGTCTTACTAATCCAACCCTGGAGCTTAACATGCTACAAATCACTGATTGATCAAAAGAACAAACACTCATCTTGCAACTCTGCACTAGGGCTGGAACTGATGACTATTCTGATAGTCGATTAGTCATCGACTATTAAAACAACTTTTTTTTTTTGCCGACAATAGTTGACGGCAAAATTTGTTGTCGACTATTTTTATTGTCGACTAATTGTTGCAGCCCTACTCTGCACTAATAACAAAGCCATGTTTAAATATAGTTGTTTAAAGCCACATGTCATTAAGAAACAACACAAAACACTGGATGTCCACCATTCTTCTCTTTTGTTTCTGTCACAATCTTCATTAAATTTCCAGAGAGACGTTGCACCTTGCTGTTATGTAGCTCACGCGTCTATCGCTGTCCAGCCTATACCGCACTTACCTGGTAAGAGTACGGTTGGCTGAGGAAATGCAACAGAGATCAGGGTTTACCTGCCCCCTGGGGAAAATGGGACTTAAGCAAACTGCATCAGAGTTGATCTGCAAGTGGACCAAGATCCTCCATTTTCAATCAGACCAGAGTTAGCATCTTTGGTCTACACCAAAGTGCAAATGAGTGTTCACACTACTCCAGACAAACTGTATCCTATCCTATATCTATCCTTGGAAATGGACCAGGGTTCCCTTAAAGTCGACCAAACAGCACCAGTGTGAATGTGCCCTTAATCTTTGTTTTTCTGAAATCATTCATTCTTTATCTAAAAAGATGCCTTTGGCTTTTATTTCAGTGTTTTGGTTGTCAGAAAAGAAAAGTCTTTGTGTGAAGGGGAAACTATTAGATGTTCATTCTTATCAATCGACAGTGTTTGAGTATGAGCTGCAACAGATTATCAGTTACACTGATAACGAAGGTTTAAAATAGTTTGCAATTTAGCTTCACAGAATTATTCAGCTAAATCTCAACATTATAAAAGGCTAATTTTCTATCCAATTAGTGATTAAACTTAGTTTTTCTTCTGGTAGGCATTGATCTGTGAATTAAGAAATTCTGCACGTATGTGGGAGGATAAACACCAGTGCTCCTGTTTCCTGCTTGTTTCATTCAGCCAAGTTTGTACGGGTGAAGATCAAATTGGGCAGGGAAGCACGCAGCCACGACAAAGGCAAGAAGAGGCAGAGCCGAGGTAAAGCCAAGCCGGTGGTCAGCGACGACGACAGTGACGAGGACCAGGATGACAACGTAGGTCTACGCACTAACCAGCTTTCTCCTGCCTCTAGCACATTGAAACTTTCATCCAAATAAGTGATCATCTTCTCGTTAAATTCAGCTCAACACCCTTTCCTCTTAAATCGATTTATTTTGGGGAGGATGTGAATTTCTCCCTCATCAATAATTTATTACTGACATAATACCCCAGTGTCCAGCATCATTTCAAGTAGACAAAAATGTGTAGCCATGACAACATAGCTGTTTTGAATGGATTTTAGGACTGGAGGAGGGAAGAAAAAGCAGCTGTATTTGCTGGTGCCTCAGGAGTTCCACAGCTTGAGGCACAGTTTGAACATATCGTTAGTCCCACCCATGGTGTTAAAAGAATAGTTGTGAACCCCAGGAAACTGCTGATTTGTGTGTGTGAATGGGATAGTTTGTTGAAGTGGATGTATTTAAAGGTCTCACCTGAGTCATATATGTTCTGCAATATATATATATATATATATATATATATATTTTTTTTTTTTTTTTTTTTTTCCGAAGAGCAAAAAAAAAAAAGAAAGAAACAAAAAACAACAGTCTTTCCTCC
>JBAFTB010000013.1:5051026-5066928 GCA_037177355.1 Melanotaenia trifasciata | reverse complement strand
GGGTGGGGGTGTTTTGCAATAGAGGGGTGGGTAGGGGGGTAGGTAGATTTTTTTTTTTTTTTTTTTTTTCAGAAAAGCAAAACAAAAAAAGAAAGAAACCAGAAGCAGCAGTTTTTCCTTCATGTCGATATATTTCTGAAGGATGAACTTTATTAGTACTTTTAAAGGAACTTCAACTTATCTGAAGGAAATGAAACAAAAAGCAGCTTTTATTGTCCGCTTTTAACAGCGTCTGGAGAAATTCCACACTGTACATTTCAGCCATGGTCACTGCAGTCATTTCTATTTTTGATCCTGTTGTCCAATCAGCAGGTCTGTCACAGCTGAGATGCCAAGAGCTGGATGTTATTGCTTTTAAATTGTCTGCAGAGGAAGAAGTAATTGTGAAGCCCATAATTTCTCAGAAAATACCAAAAGACACTGAGGACAAGTTTCAGAAACGATGGGCGATGTTATCAAAATGTTCATTCAGTCCTAACAGGGAACAGGCCACATATATCCCAGGTAGTCTGAAATCAAAGAATCTCATTTAAGAGAATTGATCCAGAAAGATGAGCAAAAGAATTGATGAAATAGTTTTTACGCTTTGTATTGACAGCAAAATGAGTTCAAGTGGTGTCAGGGAAACGAAAATCAATCTGTTTGCTGATGGTGAAAACCGAAGGAATCTCCACGGTAACGTTAATCAGCTCAGCGTGCCAGCTCAATCCACTAACACACATTTTCTCCAACTAAAAACGGTTCACATGCCAGCAAATAGTCATGGCCTGAATAAAAATGTTCAAAAATGAAAACAAAGTAAAAAGTATTTATGTTACTGGTGAAGAATAAACAGCATGACAGCATAAATCAAATAAGCTCTGAGCACACTTTAAAAAAAAAAAAACACTTTCAGGATGGCTATGAATGTTTTTGTGGAACGATCCGGCTACAGCTCTAAGCCTCTAATAAACAACAGAACAACATGTAAACGTTGTCTCTGCTCAGGTAAGCGCTGATAAAGTGACTCAGAGAAGTTTAATGCAGAAGGTTTAGACAAAGTTTCCAAAATAACCATTTTTTGACCATATGCTCTCCTGAGGTTTTAAAAACCTGATTTATTTTATTTTCTCTGTTCGATGCTATAAAATAACAAAAATGATGATGTTCCTTATTAAATAAGGTTAAATCAAAGCAAGTAAATCATGCGCTCTGTTCAAAATGGAAGTCACACAGCTCTGCAAGATCGGAAGCACAGAATCAAAGCATATTACACAAGGACAGAAAAAACATCCACACGTGTGTCTGTATGTAACACGTGCTGAAATAAACGCAGTACAGAGCCATTCACAACAACCAACGAATGAATGGAAACAGTAGCCTCTCTGCAGGCCTGTGTACACACAGGCACATATAAAGCACACTCATCATCAGCGGTTACTGGCATTCAGCAGACACTTTTCTCCACAGCGACTTAGTGGTTAGGCAGTGGCGTTAAGGGTCCAGCTGGGGTTCCAACTGTTAATATTGGTCCCTTGTGGGATTCTAACTCGGGTCTCCCACATGGGAGGCAGATGTCCAGCCAACTGAGCTAAACAGCCGCATCGTAGGGCCAAATTTACTTAAAATGATTATATATATATATATATATATATTTATATATATGAATCTGCTATTGCAGGTCATATATAACTTAAATTGAAAGCATGCATATTAACTAAAATGATTTAAGACATTAGTCTCTGACCTGTCGACCACCTTGATGGCCTCATTGTCCCCGTCCATGTGCGGTGGCACCGTGGGGGTCTTCTGCTTCCTCAGGCAGGCGTCATAAGACTGTTAAGTTTTGTTGTTTTGTTTTTTGTGATTAGTCCAGTTATAAATATAGAGGACAGGGATCTTTAAACGACTTCTCTTGTGACTTGGTGCTGTATAGAAAACCAGACTTGAACAGGTGTAGCTGATAAAGTGGCTGGTGAGTGTGAGGAACCTTCCCCAACAGCCTCAGCTTTCCAAATGTGGCCTAATGATTATTCTGATAGTGTTAGTGAGCAGAATCAGCACTTACATGTCTAGGTTTGCTGTTCGGTGTTCTTGCCCATCGCTGCAGAGCTGGTGCAGATAAGAGACAACAATCACATATTAAAACAGACACATTGATTCCAATCAAATGTTTGAGAGACTCCTGAGCTGAAATTTCAGAGCAAAGAGTCTGAATATGTTTCCCACCAGGACATTTCAGCTTTTTCCTCTGTTGATCAGAATGGGGAAAAAACTTTTATTGCCTTGGGTATCGAACGACTGATCGTCTGACAGTGGAAATGATTTTTTTTTGCACAAGCTTGAAAGAAAAGAAAACATGAAAAAGCAAATAACAGTATATTCCCCACAGTGACTAAATCACTTTAATACAAGGAAGATGTCTCTTTCATAACCAAACATCTAACTTTTATCATTTATTTTTTACTGTCATCATATTGACCTTGTCTCACGTCTCGGATGGACAGCAAGGGCTGGATCCGGATCTAAAACCTTCAGAGTTGAAAAGCTCTGCTTTAGGGTATCTACTTAGATTTCTTTTAAAAAGTAGTAATAGTGTTTATTTGTATTGGGGTATGTTTAAGACAACCATATGCCAACACGTGTGTGTGCTTAATTTTGAATTGTGAAACATTCCTGAAACATGACCTGAGATGCTCCAATTACACGACCAGCAGCTGTAAACTCATGTCAGAGGATGACATCGTGTTTTGATTCAATAGAAACCTTTTAAAAACAATTTATTTCTCCAGCTAATGTTCCTTACGGGTATTTTTGTCCCAGTAACAGCTGAACACAGCGTTGTTTTCATGTAAAACTGCAATAGATCTGGCTTAAGAAAAAACAAATATATTTTAGTCTAATTTAAAACATTAACTGCAGTGATGATAAATCTTTCCTCTTATTCTCAGTGTGAGTGGTCGTCCTGTGGTCCGTACCTCACTGTGGTGGTGCAGGAGTGTTGCGTCATGTTAGCCGTGATGCTGAACTGCAGGATGTGTGAAGGCCAATTTGGCTGAGCTGTTTATATTAACCTTCCGAGTGGCCAGAAGCCTCTTAACTGAATATAAATGCTGGGAGTGTTTAGCTAGCTCTGTCTGACCTTGTGGGGTGTCTCCTGCTCTCTGGGACTCCTCTACACTCCTCTTTAGCCTTTTTCCAGATGTGCAACTAAAAAAGATATATTGATATACTAGGTTTTTGAAGACCTGCAAGACCTTTGTTAGTGCATGTTTGGCAAAATAAACCTTAATCACACACCTCCCTCCTCTACATCTTTGTCTTTAAATCTTCCTTTTTGATGTTTTTCCGTCTCTCCTCTTACAGGATCAGTCAGACAAGAGCAAAAGTGATGACGACTGAGGAAGGAGAAGCAAGGACACGAGGACAGTATCTTCCATCGCTGCTGTTCTGGTTCATATTCTGTACATAATTTTTTTTTGGGGGGCTTTGTTAGTCTGTAGTTCACCATCTTCTCTCACCAGCTTTGAAACATATTGCTAATAAATCAATAACATACAGCAATATCAGTCAGCTGATATTCCTGTTTTTAAGACAGTTTTGTAGAATATTTTTAACTCTGTGCTTAAAGTGAAAAAAACGACAAAAAAAATCTTTTAAAAATACATTTGTCATTTAATACATGCTTTTTTCTTTTTTAGTATTTTCTTGCTTGCACTTTTAAAAATTCTTAATACTTTTTTTAATATAAACAAAAACTATCTAAGCAAAGACATTCATGTTAATTCGGAGTCACTGGTTAAAAAAAGGCAGTAAAGTTTTTATTTTTTGCTTCAATGTTTAACTTTGTGCCGTGCCAAATGTTTGAATGTTTAAATAAAATAAATAAAAAAAGTGATGTTAACCCCCTCCCATATGCAGCAACCGGCCAAGCAAAAGATGGCACAACTAAAAATAAAATATAAAAATGCAATTATTTGAATAACTGTTTATATGATGTAACCAGTGCCAAATGAACCGATAATCATTTTTATAAATAATAATAATAATATTAATAATATAACCCGTAAAGTTGTAATTAGACATTAGTGTTACTCCAGTTAGCTGACAGCCCGTCACAATTTTTACGTAATCACCTGGTCTCCGAAATTTAATACAATCACAATTATTTTAAATAAATTGTTCCAGTAGTTTCCATTAACAGCCGGAAAAACACCCAACTGGAAAAAACCAACATAACCTTTTCAACAGTTCAGATTCAGAAGGTGCGATTTTAATTTTATTTGATCACGTGTCCTCCCTGCTGCTGAGTTTTGGACATTCTGTACCTAAAGATCTGGTCTTTTCCCGTATAGATTCATCTGTTAAACAGAACAACTCAGCAGCAGTCTAGAAGTGTGTTTTACTATCTATTGAAAGAGAAAAGAACCACATTTCGAACTAACCCGGTCATGTTTCTGTTCTGGTCTCCAGTTCAGCTTTTACATTTCAAAAACCACAAATGTTATTTTAAAACTGACAGTTTTGTGGTAAATTCATGTCTTTGGGCAGTTTTACTACTCTACATTTTGTACACTTTAGTGATTTTAGACATTAGAAGGACACTGTCTCTGGTTTTCTGTTACCAGCTTCTTTTGGTACTTGTGTCCACAAATAGATACGGATTAATTCAACTTCTAACCATATTATCTAGGCCTGTTAGCCCAACAATTTTAATTAGACTAACATGGCATCACAATGTGAGATTAACATTAACAATAACATAACAATCTGATTTATTTATTTTTTTGTAATGTTTTGTCCATGAAGTGGACTGAATGGAACCAGAGTAGAAACTTTTTAAAAAGCTTTTCAACGGTTAATTAGAGTCGACACTCCCTTAACACTAACTAACCTTCATTTATGTCATTTTGGTTCAATATGCTGATTTATTTTCTGTAATAAAACAAGTCTGCTCTCATAAATTCACAAAAAGTATAAGCTCTACATTCCCAGGCTTCTGTATTTAGATGTAGCGTATCAGATGCTGAAGCTACATGAATATTTAACACGTTTTTATAGGTAGCTGATGAAGTTGGACAAAGCTTCATCAGTAACTAGCAATGGCCATGAAATTAAATTAAATAGGCAATAACGAACCGTAAAATAAGATTTAGCCATCAGTTACCAAACAAGAAGATCGTGACAGCCTACACAGGAAATATCTAAAGCTGAATAAGTTGCTGTTTAATTTGAGACGGCCATAAATGCTGAATGAATTGTAAACTTCTAATGAAAATATAATCGTTTATCACTCAGATGGCACATCATTTTCAAGACGTTACTGTCTGTGTTGTTTCTTCTAATGTTTTTATTTTCTTTTTTTAAAGTTGTATATTTGTTGAAATGATTTTCTCATTTACAAAACAAGTGCTTAGATTATTCTAACTAAGGAACCGACGGGGAAACATCTTGATTCGAGTCAAACCAGCATCAGTCGTAGCAGGAAATGCGGCGCTTGTGTAGATGCTGTACTGGTGCTAACAATTTGTAGCTGGTTTTGAAGACTTTTGAAGATGGTTGATAAATATTACAAAGTAAACAGTATTATGAGATTAAAATCTGATTTGAATGATATTAAATGTAACTGTATGTTTTTACCAGATTTATTCATAAAGATTGAGGTGTTTGTGTTCTTTGTGAATTAGTTTCCTTTTATTGATTTGTGTTATCTGTAGCATGAACTCTTTTTGACAGTACCCTGTGCACATGCAGATATATCATTTTTGTTTGCGTAACGTGCTTGCCGACTCTCCACAAGTCTGATTTTACCTTGCTTTCTTTGCACAGTGTCTTTGTGGTTGTATTTCATAGCCCGGGGCAAATAAACATCACTGATTTTCAGCACAGAAATGGTTTATTTATTACTTGGTCTTCTACCATCTGTTGTGTTTGTTCACGTCATTGCTTATTGATTAAATGTACATGCAGTTTTAATCAGGAAACCCTCAAAGATTTGGATTCTATTCAGTTTTTCTGCTGTTAAAAACGTGTTTTTTTTTTTAACAATTGTTTGAGAGACTCGTGAGAAAAACTCTTGGCAGTTTTTCAAGTATTGCTTCCAAACATTTTTGCTTAATTTGGTTTCATTTCATTTGTTTCTTTTTTAGTTTAACATTTTGTCATTTTAATCTCACTTTTTTTAATCTCACACACAGATAAAGTTTACTTTTGTTTTAGGTCCCGCCTTCCTCGAAGCCACTTGTGTTTTCTTAGCTCTACAATGCAGATGGTGGTTTTCTTTTTTTTTTGTAAACCTGAGCACACTGCAAGAGGTTGGAAAATGTTAAAGCAGCATCCATATTTTGCTCTGTCCGAATTCGTTTCATCATCCCTTAAAAAAAATAATCCCGTAGAATGAAGCTGTTTCTGTCATGATTGTCTGAAAGGGTGGCACAAAGGAGCTGACGCTCAGTACCTGCACCATACACTCGTCATTTTAGATGTGTAAATCACAAGTTTGATCAAATTACCTTCAATAGACTGATTCAGTGTGCCAGTACCAGTGATTCTGTCACAATAAACATCATCTGATGATAAACTGATTCGGTAGCAAGTGAAAAATAGGAGACGATTTAACACAAATTTAGTGGTGGGCAGATCCAAATATCAACTATATCAATACCAGCGTTGGTATCGATATCGGTCGATACTAATGCGATAACACAGAAACTTTCAGTACAGACTTTCGGCGTGGTTCAGTGGGTAGAGTGGTCGTTTTGTAGCCTGAGGGTTGATCCTCGACATGTCAAGGTGTCCCTGAGCAAGACAAATTGCTCCTGATGGGTCGTGATTAGTGCCTTGCATGGCAACTTCTGCCATCAGTGTGTGAATGTGATGAATAATGTAAAGCTCTTTGGGTATCATTCTAGGTACAGTAGAAGTGCTACATAAATATAGACCATTTACTATTTTACCATTTACATGCCTCTCCATCACATCAGGGAACAGTCACACTTTTCTCCTCCTCCCCTTCTTAATGTAAGGAGGCGGTTTGATAATCCTGCGGTCATCCTGCAGTCTTACATCTAAATGTAAGGCTTGAAAACAGTCAAAATCGTCATAAATAAGGAGGATAAAGTGGTTTTTGGTGAATTCAGTTCACAACTGAATCGCATCTATAGATTATATCCCCATACATCTGTCATTTCTCTGTTATGACAGCAGGACGTGGAGAGGTGAGATGGAAAAGATGAGGTACATCCACACTTTTCCCACATTCTCTTTTAAAGGTCCCATATTGTACATTTTTTTCAACAATTTCATATGGGTATCAGAGGTCCAAGAACATTGTTTTCAAAGTGTAATACCCCAAATTCAGCCTTGGTCCTTAATTTTAAATGTGGCTCTAGTGCGCTCTACTGAAAACGGGCTGTTTCTGTGTCTCAACCTTTAAATGTTCATAAGTGGTGCCTCTCTGGCAGAAGATCTGACTTTTGCTGGCGCCCGCTCTGTGGTTTTAAAGGGCAGACTCAACTAGCCAGGGGTCGGGTCAATGGCAGTATCCACTCCCAGGGGCAGTGGTTATTTACCTTCGTGAGGTCACAAAGGGAAATATCTCATACTCACCCGTTTGAGCACACATTCGCTAAAAAGAGGAGCAAGAAATGGAGAAAGGTTACGGAATTTTCTCTTTCTTGGGCCTCATACACAGGCTATAAGGACACATTTGACTGTTATGAAACCTTTAGAAGGTGAATTTTGCATAATATGGGACCTTTAAACTTAACCAGCACCAGTGTTTGCACCAACATGTCTGTTCTAGTGCCTCTCTGGTCGTCTGTTTGTGCAGCTGCTACCTTCCTCTCCATTCATGTTGTTCTGTGTTGCATTTGTTCATGGTTCAGCTGAAAGGAGGAAACTAGGGGTTCATGGTTCACACCGTTACATATTTACCCCAAAGTACTGTTTTTGGCAGACTCTTCTTTAACACAGTAGCTGGCTGGTGGTAGACAGGGTTTATATTTCAGCTTTGCAGGGGCGAGTCTAGAAAAGTTCTGATGGGGGCCAGGCAGGAGCACTGACCAGGAAAAGGGGGGCACAAATGAGACCTTTCTTTAGGTCTAGATTTCATGAATATTAAACTGATTATTACAACTAAAGTGATCGTCTTATGTAAAAGAAGTGAAGAAAAACTTGTTAAACAGTAAATGATCTATTTTATCAGCAGGTGTTTACTTGCTGCTGTAGGACTTTTATCACTGCGGCACAAACACTCAAAACCTGTTTTTATCCAGATCATCAGTTTTATCAGTTTCTTCATCAATGTTGGCTGTTTAACTTCAGTCGTCACATCTGCTGCTTTTAGGACAGAAATTATCACCATGGAGACGGTTGGTAAGATGATGATATATGAATTCTGAGTTATGATCTAGAAGTACTAGTAGAGATGCTTTAGAAGAAGATATAGAAGTACATTACATGCTGCATTTACTGACCATTGGACATCTGACATTTACCCAAGGGAAGGTCAGTTAACAGTAAATATTTGTAGCATTGGCTCATTCTGTGATACAATACAGCAAAAACGGGCAAATTTCAGGCATCATCACGAATAGTGATTAATCATGTTTAATTTGTAAGCTGTGATTAATCATGATTAATTTGAAAGCTGTGATTAATCATGATTATTTATTTTGAAAACTGTGATTAATCTGTTTAAAACATTTTATCATTTGACAGCCCTAGTTATATAAATGGATGTTGACAAGCCCGGCTCGTGAGGGTTTGACAAGAAGGAAGCGGGACAACAAAGGATGCCAATTAAAGTATAATTTATTTAAAGAAAGTGACCAAATTAAATAAACGGAGATTAACAGTGTATCCTATGTGTATAATCTGTAGCATCAGTAGTGTATGGGAGTGTTGGTTGTGGGAAGGTGTTGTGTGTGAAAGCTAAAGTGGACAAACTAATGAGTGCACAAACAAAGGAAAAGGAGTGCTGCAGGTGAGCGGGCTGGCGCGAGCAGAGGTGTTAGGTGTGAAAGGCCTGGTATTTAATCCCAAGCGGGTCACGCCCCTGCCAGGTAGCGCAGGAAGACTGGAGCAGCAGACTGGCCACCTGAGAAGAGGGGGCCATAGGCTATAGGGCTAAAGGGTATATCTATTTCAGGTGACCTTTTTTGCAGTTAGGGAAACTGCGTCTTGATGAGCCGCCTTGGTTTGTGGCCAGGGAAACAAATGAAGCTGCGCAGGAACCGCTTCAGGGCACGGTACACTTTGCGCACAGATTGAAAAACGGTGGCTTTGCCAAATCCCTCTATGTCTCCAACTTGTACAAGAAGCTCCTATTGACAAAATATCGGAGAGCAAGACAAAGTCTTTGTAGAGACGTGAGTGCAGCACTGCAGTGCGTAACGTTGGAGATATGTGGATCCAGAAGGTTTGTAAGGTACAGTAATCACTCCACTCTATAATGTCTTGCAGATATTCATCTGGGTAGGACAGGATGTCAAGTCATGGTCTTATAACCCTCTCAAAGCGTAGAGCGTGTATATTCTGGGCGTCTCTATCAACAGGACCTTCCTCAAATGGCAACGCCACTGACTAGCGTCAAAGCCGCTGCTTTCTGGAATGTGCACTTAAATACAAAGCCAGATAAGATGGCCATAGCCTAACCAAACCTACCCCTTACCAGGCTATGTTCACAGCATATGCTTCCGTATGAACTAGATTAGTCATTTTGGAACAGAAAACCCACGATTAGCATTTAGTCTTGGTCAACATAGCCAGCTAAACCAGTAAATCTGCTTTTTGGAATTCCCTCCCTGTTGAGATCTTAAGCAAAATATGTGTATAAACTTAGTAATAATAACCCAAAACAGTAGAGTCTGACTTTATTACAGCTCCAGAAAAGCAGTGATAGACTGCATATTATAAGTTATTTATGTATCAATGTTTATCCCATGTTTTCATATTGGATTTCTAGAATTGTTTATCATTGAATCAACGATCACTTAAGATCAATATATTATATTTCACCTAATAGAAATTTAAAACAGAGTTTTTTTTCCATTTTATTTGTACCATCAACCAGAAGGTCTGATTTCAGTTTAATAAGGAAAATATCAATATCCAAAGGTGTGGTGTAACTATAATAATGTCAGACTGTACAACCTTATTTATTACAACTTATGTTAAAAAATATTTGGTCTGAGTCTCTAAATGGGAGTGAAGTTTACATTATATACTGCTTTAATGTCTACACATATAAATGTATTTCTTGATTTCTCTGCTACATGATGTTAACATCTTAAGGCTCAATAAACAGAATGTGGTTCATTCAGTTCACGTTTTGATCAAAAATCAGATTTTTTTTTTTCATTTAAATGTCTGAGCTCAAAAGTAAAATTAGCTTTAAAAATTTTAGTTTCTTTAAGCACTTTTCACAGTCACAAGTGTTGTACATAAAATGAGTAAAATAAATAATAAAACTAAACTAATGTTTTAATGACCAATAAAATATTGTGGTCTCTGCGGTGCTTCACCGGGGGGGCACTGTGGAAGGCAAAGATCCATGAAGCGGGGCTGTCAGGGCTGAGCTTTCCCTGTGGAGGTGCTTAACTCTCCGGCTTGAATGGCCCTGGGTCCTGCTCACAACTCATGCTCAGTGGGGCCAATATAGAAGAAAAAAAGAAGAAAACTAATTACCAACGTGGGATAAACAGTGGACTAGGATGGACCGCCTATCCAGCAGATGAGGCTTAAAAGACAAGTACATCTGAAAATCATTGGCATAGAAATGATAATAAATGTCATTGTCAGAATGAATGCCAGCTAAAGAGAGCATGTAAAAAGAAAATAATAATGGACCGAGAACTAAACCTTGTAGAACCTTCACTCAAAGATCATTTTAAAAAATGGTTATTTGCACAGTAAAGATCTGAACTGACTTTCTACAACAAATGGCAATTTGGACATGCCAATAATTTCCAGTAGAGCTGGCATCAAGATTAGATTTTTTTAGTAGAGGAGTTACTTCAGCATTGACAGGGTGGAATGCAACCTTCCCTCAGTGAGCAGTTAATGATACAGCAGTGAAAGACCAAAGATGGCAAAACTACCAGGAAAGAGAGAATGAGGTAATATTTGTAAGAGGCACCACAAGGGTTTATTTTAGCCCATTATTAAAGTTAAGTCATTAAGTGTAATTGTCAAAAAACAACAACAAAAAAAAACGTAGTCTCCATTTACACTGCAGGCAAAAATGACTCAAATCCTTTTTTTTCCTTTTTTTTTTGCCCATATGTGACCCATATTGGATTTTTTTTATTACAGCCTGAGCAGCACAAATTCAAAACGGATAACATTTTTTTTTTATCTGATCCAGGCCACCTTATCATGTGGTTCTAAATCCAATACATACATATCTGATCTTTTCCAAAGCCACCTCAGTCTATGGTGCATTTACCATGCAAAAGTATTTGATCTGAGCAGTAAGACCTGCAGTGTGAACTTAGTCTTATTTACAAACTGATTAAGAAATGTTACAGTCATCAGTAACCAAGTCATTGGCTTCTCATATCGTTGTTGAATTTGTGATAAAGGAAAACCTCAGACGGTTTTTTGCTGAATCAGCATATTGTGTCGTGACCCAACGTGTGATTGGGTCTGAAAAATAGAAGTTATCATCAAATCAGAGATTTTGCTTCTCCTTTTCAGTGTGCTCTTTAATGTTTCTAATGGTGGTTATATTGTGAACTGTACAACTAAATAATTTCTCCTTAGTGGATTTAAACAAAATACTAATACACCACCACAGACATTAACAGATTACATCACTGATCATCTTCCAGTGCATACACTTAACGCACTGCTCATATCCAAAAGGGAAAGCAGTGTTTTCTCCCACCATGCTAAAGTGGCTAATTGGGGGAAAAACAATCAGCAACTTTGTTTGAATGAAGTCAGAGAATCTGCTGCATTTTTTGTATTTCAGGTTTTTCTTTAACCAGCAGATGAATGCTGATAAATTCACCATGTTTGCCCTTTGCCTAGTCACAATTCTTCAGTCTTCATTGAGTCAAGGGGAAAAAATTGTGGGAAAAAAAATAAATGCCAGCTTTCCCACTATGTTATCATAGTAATAGCATAACAAAGCTGGTGACAGTTTATGCCCCAAACTGAAGAACTTCAACTAAAACTGAACTACCTCTATGATTAAAGCTGCTGCACATGGTTCTTGTTCAATAGGCTAACCTGAAGAAGATGAGGGGCTTCACTGTCGGTTTCACCCTGTGTGTCATGTCATGAGGCTGTACTGTGAAGCTCAAACACCGGAGGGCAGAAGGCCCATCATACTGTACAGCTTGTCGGACCATCACACTCCACAGCACATCAAAACAAGCCTCCTTTTTGTATCCCTGCCATTTTAAACAGAGCTTCACTAAGCCAATTCCCCCTGAAGAATGACCATCCATTGCTCCCTTTTTATCTGCCTCTTTGAAGTGCCGAGCTGTTGGGATAGACTTGAGCCCAGGAAGAGAGGGACAAATTGGATGTTAATCCTCGTCTGAGCACCAGAGATGTCAGCTGGAAAAAGTCAGGTGCCAGTGCCATTCCTGCTATTCCTCTGTAGCTTTTGTCCATGGCTCCACCATCATCACATTCTCCAAGCGGCGCATGCACGTCCCTCCGAGCTCATGCTAAAACAGGGAATTTTCCCTCCCAATGACTCATGGATTGTGATCTGAAAGGGCCAGGTGCTCTCTATTATTGGAGAGTCCGGTTTATCTGGTGTTGTATCCCATCTGCATTCATCTCATCAGGCCTATCGATGCTAACTCTTGCACAACTTAAAAGGAAGTGCAGAAAAAGGCTTTGTCTCCCTTCGGATTCCGGGGTTCACTATCAGTTTAACGCATGATTGAGAAAAAGGCTCATTTTTCTTTGCAGTATTGAGGCCTTTTAATCACAGACAGCAGGATAGCCGTGGGTTCATGTGTAAACACTGAAATTGTCATATCTGATTAATCAAAGCTCACTTTAAGACTTCAACTGTTTGCAAAGTGTTTAAATATCATAAAATCTGTGCTTTTTGGAAGATATATCATCCCATTTGATGATGATATGTTATGATTTCGTTGCACTTTTGTTGCAATGACAATAAAGTTCTATTCAAATGTTTGTTCAACCTGAAAAGAGCCAGGGTTTGCTAATGTCATCACTAATTTACACATAAATGATATTGGCCTTTTTTTAATAGCCATATCCAAAGGACAAAGGGTTAAAAAGTATATTAAAAACACAAAACAGCGACATTTGCGTCAAATCCACACATTTAGAAACCAAAATCCACAAAATACTCCTCCTGATAAATCCATCCACCTTAATTACACCTCAGTCTTCGTCTCTTTCAGCTTCATGTGACTGACAGTGTGAGATTTTACAGACAACCAGTCGCAAACAGCGTCCTGTGAGACATGACTATCTTCACTCTGCTGTTAATGGTACGAGTGTAGTTTCAGGAGGACAAGGGTAACATGATGCAACTCCTCATGGCTGCTTTCATCTACAGAAAAAAGTCAGTGAGTGACTGGCAGTCCTCTTCATCTATCTGATATGCTGTGTGAAGACAAGCAGCTTCTCAGGCTTTAAAGAGCCGCGTTGAACTTTTGACGCATCGTGTGGTGTGATTTGAAAGTTTTGTGCTTCAAGTTTTGCTTTCAGCTCCACTTTATGCAAAGCTTGCTCAGGGCTTTCTGATCTGCCTACGTGGCAGTTTATTGATCCAACGAATTAGAAAACACCAATTCACTGGAGTCTCTTTAACAGCCCTATATTCATTTATTTTAGAGCAAAAAATACACATTACAGATCATTTTGATCCCAGTCCTGTTTCGACCAGTATCCTCACATAGTGGGTCATTTTATCTAATTAGAATAACTTAATGCTATTAGATCAATTCCCCAGCAGCAAAACCTTCTGACAAGCCTGCCCTTGACTCCTGTTCCCACTTCATTTGTCAACATAAAATTGTTTTCACTGTTTGCTCATATTCATGTAAACCAAGCCATCTTCCACTGTAAATGACCTGAAACTGCTTGGTTAAATTAAGGGTCTAAAAGTTTGGGTACAATATTTTTCTCGAGCACATAATAATAATAATAATAATTTAAATTAGTGTCCCTCACTAGACTCAATCACACGTTATAATTAAAAAAAGCAATTGATTTAAAAACCAAAACCAACAAGCCATTGAACAGTTAGCTTGGCAAAAGTGGCAACTTCTCAGATCTGGGTAGCCTGCAGTCCCACATTAAAATCACATTAAATTTTAACTTTGAGAAACAAATTTGTTCAATAGTAAATACATTTACAAAGTACGACTTTACCCACGTCAACAGGGTAAATTTACATGCCCCCACAGCCAGGATGTAGAGGACAGTACCCGGGGAAAAAGAAGGCAGGACAGACTGGTAGACAGAAGGTATAAATGCATTTTTTACAGAACTTCCTTAAATGGTTTTCTGATTATTTTAGAATAGATTTTAAAGTTTGGTTTTTTTTTTTTGTATAGGGCTCTACATGGTATACAGACTCCAATTCAAGCTAGTTTTTAATTGCATCTTAAAACACATTTACATACACTGGCTTTCATTTCAGTATAAGTTTTTTTCCCCTTATGTGTGCTTTTGATGCACAAACTTTAGCCAACTGCAGCTTTTATATACAATGTGAATAAGCTTGAACTTTTAACCACATTAAGGACATCCTTGAAAGATGGATAGAGGAGGTAGAAAGAAGAGGATCTGAGAATTTTCAGTCCAATTTAAAGAAAAGTTCAAAATACTTTTGGGGAGCTTTGAAAGTGAGAAGAAGAATTTTAAAAATCAATATATTATTGACTAGGGGAACAGTGGTAGTTCTTGAAGACCAGTAGCTGTGGTTCTAGTAATGATCCAGGCAGCACAATTTTGAACTAATTGGAATTCTTAGATTGACTGCTGGGGCAAACAAAATGGGCCAGAGTTACAAAAACAAGGGAAGAAGTGACAAGAGTAAAGAAGTTTAACCAACAAGAAAAAAAATGAGGTCTTATTACTGTTTGAGAAACTTTTGAACAAACCAAGACATGAATTAAAGAGGAAGCATGGAAAAGGTTTAGTGAACAGAGCTGGGTATGATCTGCAAAGCAGTTGACATGTTTTTTGTATTTTCTTAAAAAAAGAAAAGAGATAAATTATGAAGAGTAGGGGCCCTGGGATTAAGCCCTGAGGAACACCACACTTATCAATAAGAGACTTATTCACCGTTTATTATCGTGTGATATGTTAAATTATTGTAGTGCATTATTGAGTTCTTATTGAATCCACCAGGTAATCCACAAGTATCAAAGAGTGTAAACTGTATGTACCAAATATGACCCCCCCCCACCCCACCCCACCCCACCCTACCCTACACACACACACAAACACCTGACACCGAAGTTAAAACCACATGGTTTGGTTTGAGGCCTCATTTGTTTTTGGTTGAAAAAAACATCCAATTAACATTTGGGAACAATTAGAAGGATCTGTTTCCATAAATATGTCATTGTAGAAATATGTGAAAGTAATTGGTTAGTTTTTAGTACCTTTTAGAGCAAACAAAAGCCATTATTTGTCTGAGACCAAACCACGTCAAAAATAATAATAAAACTCATTAAAAAGCATAAGGGGATGTCACGTTAGGAAGATTTGATCTTCAGCATAGTTTCTGTGTTAGCAATAAAAGACCATTCAGCTAACACTCAGATGGAGTTAATTGACTCATTAGAGGCTCATTTAAGTGAGTTAATCAGCAGCTGTTGTACATCTGTGCTTCAAACCTCCCACAAAACATTGCTGACTTTGGGAAACATGGCTTCAAAATGAAGTAAAACTTTCAGAAGTCTTATTATTCT
>JBAFTB010000013.1:4995279-5024009 GCA_037177355.1 Melanotaenia trifasciata | reverse complement strand
ATATACAACAAGGTATATATATATATATATATATATATATATATATATATATGTATAGCCACAGAGGCTGTTGATTCACATGCCATTTTTCTTTTCACATTTGTGTTTCAGTTCATCAGTGCGGCTTTTGGCCTTAGCAGGCTTCTCTTTACAGCAAAAAAAAAAAACAAAAATGCACTGTGTTGCCCAAAACTACAAGGCAGATGAGTCAGCAGATAAGGACCTAAGTATGCCCTATATTTTCCTCACAAGTTGGCTAAGGCCAAAACCAGAGCCATAAGGAATATTTAGGACAAATAAGCAAAACCTGAAAATTAAGAATAATGCTATTGTGTCTGAGACATTAGTGGGATATAGTTTTGCATTTCTTCTGATCAGAGACCTAATTACAAACTAAATCTATGCATACATTTAATGAAGTGAGGTTCTCCTTTGCAAAAAACGTGTCTTTTGATGAAATCCACTTGCATTTTTTAACTCATTTTTAAAGCGGCTGGCGGTTTACTTTCTTTCTGTGTATGGTAAAGGTAATTGGGGTAAGATTTTTTTTAAGCTTCATCCACTTTACAATAGGCCACCTTTGCTGTTATGTGATCCATGAGTGATAAATGATCTGGACAGGTAAACAACAGGGAGTCTGTCTGCCTGCTGCAATCTGCAGTTTTTAGTTTATCTTTAATGTCAAAGATGGAGCCACACGGTTTTGGCTGAAAGCAGAAGCAAATTAAAAATCTACAAACATCTTTTGTTTAGTTTAGGATGTGACTTGAACATTGATATGCAGAGGTGCACAACAGAAACTTAAAACAAACGTGACAACCTGGCCTGCGAGGCAGTTACAAACTTGGAGATTTAAAGATTCCTGCAGCCACTTAAAATATTATTTTAACTGCAACTTGTGGAAACTGCAACTGAAGATATTGTGTGAGTCAGTTATGTAAGCTGTGCATGGTAATGAAACCTGTGTGTAAAAGGGGAAAAACACATCACCATCAGGCTGTATAAAATGTTAGTAGCAGCTGTGTTCAAAAGACTTGGAACACCAGGTGCCTCCTGTGAATAGTTAATGAGCCACTCCCATCAAACCCTTAACTAGGCACAGTGGTTAAAGCGTAACTACACACCCTGAAACTACTCTGTTCCTCTCTCTAATACACACACTCACATACACTGCTGTGATAACTGTGGTCACATTAGACAGACATGAGAAATAAAACATCTTATCTGGATCATCAAGTGCAAATATTGGCAACAAGTTCACAAAGGTCCATAGAAATGTATTTTTGTTGTTACTGGGTGCAGTACAGTATGTGATGCTTGATGTCACAATGACTTGCGAGGCCAGCTCCACGTTGTGAGCTGTTGAAGCTGCTGAGGCTTGGCTCTGTCTCGGCCTGACCTGTGTCCTTTCTCTTTACAAAAAAGTTAGAATTATTTCACTTTCTTTTCATTCTTATATCTTCCTATACAAAATAAGACTGTTTACAGGCTTTTTGTCAACATTTTTTATGTCAGAGCCTATTTTCTTGTTCAAATTAAAATGGATCATGTAGCGCTAGGTTAGTCGGCTCTAAATAACCTGGATACTGAGGTACTCTTAAAATATCTTTAAAGTTAATTTTAGTTTAAATGTGGGTACTGATTAACTGAGTTGAGAATTATACTCACTGAAACCTGAACAGGGCCTGAACAAAGATTCCCCCACATTATCTTAAAACTAATCTAGTGCCACCAGAGAAGTAGCCTAGCACCGTTGCATAGCTTCATGCTAACATCAGGTTAATAGACTTGCATAACATTAGTAGTTGTACTTGCACATGGAGACACAATCTCTTCTAGAAATGTGCGGCCAAATGTAAATATTTTCAAAGGATGGCTTTTTAAGAATGTAGATTAGAGTATAATAAAAACAGTTGTGGCATAAATCAAAAAGTTAAATCCACTAAATAACCCACAAAAACATTAAGAACCCCACAAAAGTCTTTGACCTGACAAACAGCTTAAGACCCAAATAAAGTAAATTGCCCTCATGTTCAGTTTTAAAAAGGGCACATCTAGCAGGCATCTTTAGAAAAACCTGAGCCTGCACAGATGAGGCATAAATGCACTCGAAAGTAGGATTATCGATTAGCGATTAAAAGGCAAGTTGAGGAGGAGGAGGATCTGAAATTAAATCTTTTATCCAAAATTGGCCGCATCGTGTGAAATTGGATGATATGAGAGCTGTATGAGGAATTATTGAGCTGTCTTATTAGCTAGACACTCAGCTGTTAAATGTGTCAGCTGCAGGGTAAAGAGCATGATAGAAGGCCCTGCTCATTACAAAGCATGGTAATACGATTACTACTCACACTGCAAACTGCCTTCCTCTTGTCTCTTGTCCTTCTAGCTGCAGCATGCCATCCAGTATGTGAACCCATGGCCCTGAAATCTTGGTTAAAAACTTGCACATTATTACGTTCTACTTGCTGAATGTGCATGTACCAAAATCAGAATGCTGTCTTAGCTTGAAGTCAAGAAGACAAGAGGAGTATTATGAGGTTAAATTAAGTATTTCTCTTTATTTGGGTCCATCACCCTGGGCTCAAATAAAGATGCAAAGGTTACAGCTGGAAAGATAACACGCATTTTACATCATACCTCTGATAAACGTAGCTTAAAAAAACATAATTCCCTGTATTTACATGACGTAACATCTGCCTCATTAGTCATGAAGTGGCGGTTAACTAAACCCATTGTAGACTTTGAACAATGGGTTGTTGAATTCCATGAAATCAAGAAGGATTTTACAACAAAATTTCAAGCAAAGTGGCTCATGAACTTTTTTCTTTGGATCAAAACTCTGACATGAGTCAAAGCATGCCATTTATCACTTTGTTAGTCCCTTTATTTTAGTTAGTTAGCATCCTTTCTTGTAACTTTACACAGTGGTTGAATTAAATATTATAAGGCAATTGAAGTCATAGTTGTTTTATCGTTTCACTCATCAGCAAGAAGCCAACAACATGAGTTAAGCTCATTTTAATTTCAGGTTATTTATGTTTGTTGCGAGGCATAACAGAATACATGTGAAAGCGACATTCCATGTATTGCTTAACATTTTTTTTTATTTAAACCAAATAAATTAAAATATATATATATAAAAAAAAACATTTAAAAAAAAAATTAATGCATATACCATACAAAATTAACATTGAACAGCCATACAGCCATCAAATAGGTTTTATGGCTATAAACCTTGTTTATTTGGTGGGACAGGTGGTAGAAATGGCTCCTGGTCTACAGGAACAGTTTTTGTACAGATGTAAATGGTACATTAGAGAGAGGTGTGCAGTTTATTGCTAAGCTAGCCATGGTTGTTATGGAAGACGTTGACTGTCTGACCTAAGGCCATTTAAATAATTCAGGGACATAACAGCAAGGAAACATGTTCCAATCATGCTAATGGATTCTTTAAGTAATTTCAGGAGCTCAGTGTCAAGGGGAGATGCAGAAAATTGAGTGTGAGAAAGTGTAAATTAAATCCCTCAGGAATATAGAAACCAGGCTCCCTGGTAGGTTGAGTCAGATTTGGGAAGGTTCAGAGTAGGAGATATGTGTAGGTGGGAGTTTTCAGTCATACAGGTCATTATAGTCCTGAGAGCTTGAATAAAAATGACTAGACTTATTTTTTCTTGGTTTTTTAATACAATTAATATCTTTAAAGGCTTCTTAATGAGTAATAAGCCTTTCACCTGAGTGGTGAAATATCTTCATGAACTTAGAAAAAGAAGTACAGTTGCCTTTATTAAAGCTTACTGAGGAAATAGTATGGTACAGGACACAGTAGATACTCCTTTAAAAAGCCTGAGTGCAGTAAATGTTGAAAAGGATGGGCAATTAATGTATTTGAATGCATTTCAGCTAAAGCTGCTAGTGTTTGAAAACTTGCGTGCAAATTAAAATGAAGAAATCAGTTTACAGAGAATGTAAACATATGCTGTAATGCATGATGGGATGGGAGTGCCGCCCAATAAGAAGTGTTCTCCCATTACCTGTTTTTCTGGGTTATCTTTAGTATTTTACTAAAAAGGTCAAATTTGTGTCACAACTGCTCCATTCCCTGTGTCACTCTGCCCAGCCAAACCCCCCAGCAATCACTCTCCTAACCAGCCACACCTGTTCCAGCCAGTCACTCACCGGACTCTTAACCTGCCACCAGATTCCCATTCACTCACCCGACAATATACCCCAGCATCACATTCATACCCTGTCGGACCTTATTGTTATTTACACCAACATGGACCTGTCTTCTCTACCTCTCCAGCTCCTGGTATAAGGATGTCCAGTCAGCCCTCGCACTGCCTGAGACGGTTCTGTTATGTTTTTGGTCTAAATAAAGTTCTGTTAACCATTCTGTCTCTGTGAGGTCCATCCCTGACAATTTGATGAAGATTTGATTAAAACTTGAACAGTTTACTTTTGACAAGTGATTGAATGAACTGTATAAATTGCATGTTTCCGTTTTTCTGTTTGATCAGAATCAGAATACTTTATTAGTCTCGGAGGAAATTATGTGCACACGGTCGCTCCATATCAAATAAAAAAAAGATAAGATAAAGATAGCAATTGCAATTCAGTCTGCTGCTCCAGCATGCTACAGCATAGAGGATAGCACTGGTCACAACAGACTCATAAAACATCCTAAGCAGTGTTCGGGAGATGTTAAACGACCTAAGCCATCTCAAAAAATAGAGACGCTCTGGCCCTTCCTGTAAAGTGCAGCTGTTACTTTCAAATGATAGTATAAAAAGTTAGGACATGACAAACTTCTTCCTTCTTTTCAGGAAAAAAGTACTCGAATCCTCTTGAGATTGCTGTATGTTAGATAACTTGAATGTCTTGTTTTGTATTGTATTTATTTTACATATTTTGCATTCAATTGTTAGAAATCTGTTGGGGATTGATTATGATTTAATACAGGGATGTACAATTATTTATTCATGTGAGATATTTAAAATATGATGAATAGATATGAAGCAAAATTTTTTTTTTTTTTCTGAAAGCTGAAGTAAATTGCAAATCTCTGAGAATTTGACTCCTAGGCGCGGAAGACTGCACTATCTTTTCCTGTTTAGGATTATAGCTGCTTTGTCTGCGCTTATTGGTGGCAGATACATTATAATCAGATTTTTGCCAAAAAAAAAGCTGAATATAGTTAAAATTAATGGGACTGAGACTGAACCAAAGCTACAGTCTGGGAAAAAACAGACAACCTGTAGTGATAGGTTTGAGCAACATCTCTTATGCTACAAAGTTGTTTGATCTGCTTTTTGCAGATGATGTGCTTCTGTTTGCATCAGTGTGCCATGATCTTCAACTCTCACTGGAGCAGTTTGCAGTTTGCATCAGTCTGTCATGGTGAAAAAGAAGCTTAGTGAAAAGGCGAAGCTCTAGATTTACTGGTCATTCTACATTCTTACCCTCACCGATGGTCACGAGCTGTGGGTTGTGACTGAAAGAAAAAGATTGCAGATACAAGCAGCCAGACTCAACTTTTAGGGTGTCTGGGCTCTCCCTTGGAGATAGGGTAAGTTTGGTCATTGGAGAGGGGCTCAGAGTAGAGCTCCTGCTCCTCCACACTGAGGGGAACAAGATGAGGTGGCTAGGACATTTAGGTTAGGATGCCCTCTGAACCCCTCACTGGTTAGGGTTTTCAGGGCATGTCCCACCAGGAGGAGGCCCCAGATAGGCCCAGGACACGGTGGAGGCATTACGTCACTCAGCTGGCCTGGCAACACTTTGGGATCCCACAAGCTGGAAGAAAAGGAAAGTCTGGGCTTGCTTAAGTTTCTGCCCCTGTGACTTGGTCTTGTACTAGTGGTACAAGATAGATGAATGGATGAATTGACTTATCTGATCCATTAATTTATATAAGTAACAGTTTGTACAACTTTATACAACAATGGGTTGTATAAAGTGACTACAAGCACTTCCTTGTAGTTTGACAGGCTTCTACCTTCGATAATAAGTTGAAAACTGACCAAGTAATTTACTCCATGAAAGGTCTGTGCCGTGCATCGGCTGAATCATGTCAGTCATGCAGTTTTCTCAGAAACCAGTCAGTCAGAGTGTACATTTCACAGACCATGTAAATCATCTGCAAGAAGCATTTGGCTTGCTGGAGCAGAAAAACGCTGCCTCTACTGTTCCCGTAATTATTGTACTGCGCAAATGACAAGAAATTCTGACAAACTGGGGCAATTATTTTTTTGGGCAGCCAGGTGTTTGTCAGCCAATTTAGTGTGTCTGTCATCAGGGGCAACTCCCCAGGCAGAAGCACAGGCTTTTTCCAAGTTTAGATTCCAGTCACATATGAGATAAGTGGCAATTTTCTGCTGAAGACGAATCCCTCGTTTCGGGAGATAAAATAGAAACTGTTTGCAGACAGTGATGTCTGATTTTGATGAGGCATGTATTCACTTTCTTAGGCTTTCGTGTTTTTTTTATATTTCACCATGATTTCTTTTCTCCTTGTTTAGATGATAGCCAGCATCCATAATGAGACTCACAAAAAGATGGAAGATGAGTGCTTTTGAAAAGGGAGACAGGTCCATTTTTTGCTGCCTGCATACATATACCTTGCTGACCAAGTATTTACCAGATGTGAAGGCAAACTGTCCATCTGCATTCAGCTATCCTCTGAAGTCTGTAGACAGAGGAGCTTCATGAATGTCATGTGAGGACTATAAAAGAGGATGTTCTCAGATCAAAATGCTGCTTTACAAGAAGGAAAAAAATTACCAACCCACTTATAGTCTATATAGACTATAAGTTCAAACTCCAAAAAGGCTCAACATGCAGCTCATAATTAGGCTTTTTCAAAGGGAAAATAGTTGCATTTTCGGAGGAAGGCTCATATTGAGGCTGACAGCTAAGATGGGATATGCTGGATAAAAGCAAAAACATCAGCTTCTCTCTTATGTCACTCAATTCTCAGATTTATGAAAACCAAACTTTGTCTTCTGATGCCTCATGTCAGTTTAAAACACTCTTGGGAAAATCCAGCTAGAAATAATTTCTCAAAAAATAAATTCTTTGTTAAACTGTCTGAATTCTGGTTTCAAGTTCTTGCTCAAGACCCAGTTCTTTGCACTGGCTTTCGAACATAGTTGAGCTCGACCTTTGCTTGTTTTTACTTTTTTAATTGCAGTTTTTTATTCCATGTCATTTGTTTTGTTTTTTTTACTAATTTTTATTGTTTAGTGTTTTATGCTGTAGTTGTTTTGTTATTCAGTACTTTGGGCAACTGGAGTTGCAGTAAATGTGCTTTATAGATAAACATGAACCTAAACTTGAAACGTTATCCAACACTGGTCCAGTGTTCTACTTGTTAAGGACATGCTGCACATCATGCCAAGATTTGCTAAATTTTCAGGTGATTACAGTTTTGGAGTCACCTCGTAGGTCTGTGATATGTCATATTTTTTATTTTTGGTATTCCTCATACATGCAGCTAAAAAAATGAGAACTAATGCAAATTTGTGACAGACTTCTAGTAACAAAGTGCCTAAAGATACAGTTTTGTGTGAACACGATACTGGATATCTTTTGAGTTAGGTGGTTATTTTATGCCTGAATAGACCGTCTGTGTTAAGTGACTTAAAAAAAGATCTGGACAGGTTCACAGACGAGTGTAATAATGAGTGAAAAAGCAGCAAATGTCTAAAGAAAACTTGGAGGACTTTTGCCTAAGAGCACTCAAAAGATCTCAAGTAAACCTGTCTGCCTGGAATAAAAATCAAATTTAATTTATGGTGACTCGAGACTTTCTTTTTACAGTGCTGTACCTGAAGTATGTGTTCACTGATGCAAATGGCATAAACTACCTGTAAGATGTTGCATTGTGTGTCCATCTCGTATGTTGGCACCAGGAAGATTTGATTGACCTTCAACTGATGAATCTTTTAAATTAAACTAATAAAGTAGATGTAGAGTAATGTATCTAAGGAATGCACAGGCAGCAAATGTTCTTGAACCTGCTTTTTTTTCTGTGCTCCTGTGAAATGAGTTGTTTCCAAAGAGAGATTCAAAATTAAAGTGGGGGCGAAATGAATCCTCCAGCATCATAAATGTTAATGTAAGAGCAGATATTATCCTTTGTACCCTCAGCAAATATGACTATCAAATACCTTAGAGTTAAAATGCTATCAGAGAAATGAACAGAATAATCCCCTTGACTCAGAAGCAACTCAGAAACTTCATTTTCATTTTCCCACGTCAAGCAGGTCTTTGGACCTGTTATAGAGATAATACTTACAATAAAATTTGATTTTCTTTCCTTAGATATGAACAATAAAACAGGAAATCACATCCCTGAAGGCTCCAGAAATGCAAATAATAAAGTGGGTTTTATAATCCCTTTTCCTTCAAGGGCACATGCTTCATTAATCTCCGCACATGATTTATTCAGCTCTCAAGGACACATGTATTTTCATTGTAGACGTATAAGATATTTTCAAAGTCAAGACTGAAAGTTACGATTTAAACTGTTATATTTAGATCCAACTGTGAGTCACAGCCAGCTGTATGAACATCTTGTGCAGTTAACACTTATTTCCTGTTTTTCATATTTAGCTGTCTAAACCATCGATACTCTCCTCTGAGGGCTCAACTGGCTTTGTGATGTTTTGAAGACAAGTGTTGTTTTATCTTTGAATAAGTGGATAACATTACGACCAGTGTGAAAATCAAACAGATAATGCACAAATAACCTCCCATTGGATTATCTTTGGACCAGTTTCGAAGTGGTATTACTTATGACTTATGCCACGCAGGATGCACCAAACACACAGCTCCAGCTGCAGATTAGCGTGTAGCTAGCAACACTGTAGATGTACTCTTAAATACATTTACTTCAACAAGTGACGGTAAATCGTCTCACAGGTAAGACAGAAGAGCAGCTGTTGGAAGTATCCAGTGATTGGAGGTTGAAAGTCTGACCTCTTACCGCTCCGAGCCTTTATTCTCCACTTTAATTGCAATAACAAATAAAAACAGGGCTTATTTATAAGTGGAGGATGATCTTGGAGTTTATCACCTCTAAAGAATAGATAAAACAGACTCATTCTAATTAATTCACTGAGTTATTGGTATGAGTGATCAGTCCTTGATAAAGTTTATTGTCCAAAAATGATTGACAATGCTTAATTACTAACAGTGTTATTTTTGTTTTGATCAGTTTTTGGCAATAATTGGAAAAATGGGGCAATAATGCCATGATTTTAAAGTTAAATGGCTTTATTAAACTTTATGATGGTTTGTTCTTTCTTTCTTTCAGTCCTGCTACTGGTTATTTTCCTGAAAGTTTAAGATCTATTACATGAGAAATGCAGTGAGGTCAAATTTTGACTTAAATAAAAATAACTGTATTTAAATGGACTCAAAAGCAATTTGTATTTGTTCATTTAAAGTTGTGGTGAAGTTACATTAAGTTACAAAGTTCGTATCAACTAGTAGGTCAGGTCCAGTAAATCTCTTAATGCTTGTAAAGAGACTCATCAACTACGTTATTAGGTAAAGAGTGTAAATCAAACATGTGTTTTTTTAAAATAATTTTGTCATATTTAACATAGTATTAGTACAAAAATTATGTTAATTACTTAATTTCTTTACTTTTTCTTTTTTGCATGACTGATTATTTTAAAATAGAAACAATTAACTTCAATAAAAACAAAAGGAAAATGAACAAGTCTTCAAAATACAAACTGGTCTTGTTAAGCTTATTAATCAGGAAGTAGCTGCGGATTAATTTGACATTCCTCTGACATTCCTCATCACGGCTTTCAGGTTGTCATGTTTTCAAACTACACACATTGTGATTGATTAAAATGCTGATTATAATACTTTTAATGATAATTTTAATATCAATTTTCAACATTCCTAATGAATTCTGATTTTTATTTAGGATCATTTTAATTTGCCTTTTTAACAGGCCTTAAAATAGTCCTTCAGTCTTCAACCTTTGTGACATCTGGGAAGGGACGCGGATAGAAATGAGCTCTTTGGCATATTTAGAAGTGTTTTTTTTTTTTAACATGCTCTGTCCCTGTCAAATAAAATAAAAAGTAAAAGTGAACAAGTTGAAACATTTAAATATTGATTTCGTACACACTGCACTGCATACGGCTGCACGGTCACTGGTTCGAGCCTCGGCTGGGGGGGGGGGGTTCAAACCTGGGGGGCGGTGGCCTTTCTGTGTGGAGTTTGCATGTTCTTCCCGTGTATGCGTGGGTTCTCTTCAGGTTCTCCTGCTTCCTCCCACTGTCCAAAGACATGCATGTTAAGTTAATTGGACAGGAGTGAGTGTGAGCGTGAATGGTTCTGTGTTGGCCCTGCGATGGACTGGTGACCCGTCCAGGGTGTACCTGCCTCTCACCTGTGAAATGCTGGGATAGGCTCCAGCTTCCCCGCGACCCGTAATGAACAAAGCGGTACAGATAATGAATGTGCTGCATACACTGGAAACAAGGATACGGTTTAAACATATTCATGATGTTCGTTTGTTTAATGAAGTGCAAGAAGCAGCTGCTTCTACTTTTTTTTTTCTTACTTTCTTTGCAGAAATAAAGGTGTGTGAGAAGTCAGAGCTGCTGTCCGGTTGACTGGGTGACTGGTTTAAATTTAATTTAGATCCACATTTAGATTTCTATTTAAATTTGAAAGTCATTCTGAGTTTTACACTCACTGCATCATTTTAGTGAATTGTTTTGTCGTGATGGAATAATCTGCATAATGACGTCGCCACAGCAACTGTAGCCAACTAGAAAAATAAAACAAAGGTTTAATAAGTCTCATTATTTACTAATCAGAGGTAGTAATAGGAAGGCATGTTACCTGCACATGAAAGCAGGCAGATTACAATAATATGCATATTTGTGAACACAGTTATTTGACTGAAACATCGTAGAGGGAAAAGTATTAGATGTCAGCTTCTCTGGACTACGAGCAACCCGAGGAAATGATGTGATGCAGCAAATAACTGTACCAGCCTGTATATCTCTGGGTGACAGCACCTTATTTTCCAGCTTTTTCCTACCTACCTGGAGCTGTTATCTTTTCTTAATCTCAATTTTACTGTCAGGCACAGATGTTGTCAAAAACAAGGATTTAAAAATACCAACGTTTTACCAAAGATTTGATTTTCTTTCTTTTCTTTCTTTTTTTCTGGTGCTTGTGAGGGAGAGTAATGCAAAAATGGTGAAGTTGTTTTTATTTATTTTACTGGTAAAACGATATTTGGCCTATGCACACATTAACACAAGCATTTTTAAAAATTGCTGACATAGAAACATACAGATGCAACTGAAGTGATGCTGTTCAGAGTGTATACAAGAGGTGAAGGCAGAAGGCAGCTTTTCAGTCACACAGATAGTGTGTGTGGACCGTTGGCTCAAACTGGATTTGTTTTTTAATCCCTATGCTATTTTCCACAAATACAGTTCTCTTGTTTATGATGCAAACCCTGATCATTATAAGAAGTAAGGTCAGTTCACATGAATAAAAAGTGCAGAAATTTAGAGACTTTTATCCTAGATAAGCGAGATAAGAACCATCACCTACCAGTAATTTAAATTAGTCTATTTTTCCACCCTTGTTGTTCTATTTGTCATTCTATTAGCATTATAGACGGATGGATGGATGAATGCTTTATTGATCCCATGTTTGAAATTGTTTTCTTCCACGGCATCACACAGCAGCTCAGAAAACCAACAGCTCTAAAAACAAGAGTAATACATATTATGTAATAATTTTAATTGTTCTGTGCTTATGTTGGACTTTGCCTGAGCCTTCGATACAGTTGACCATCACATTCTGCTCGATGGGCTGAGGTGCTGGGTTGGTCTTAGTTGTACACCTTGTTCCACCTAAATTAAATCTCTCCACAGTTTGCTGAAGGGCCCTAGACTGTTAAACACTGGCTGGCAGACAGTTTTCTTCAATTAAATCAAGACAAAACTAAAATAATTATCTTTGTACCACAAAAAATACATGTCTGGTATAAAGGAGACACTTGGACCTCCTGGTTGTTTGGCTTTGTTAGGAACCTTGGCATAACCTTTGATTGTGGTTTTACTTTGGATGCACATCTGTGTCACCTCCTGAGCTGGAAATAATTATTCATGCTTCTACAATTAGATTATTGCAATAGACTATAAACCTGTCTTAGCAAACCTCTTTAGGAAGGTTGCAAGTTTTTAAAAATGCTGCTGCCAGGCTTCTTACAGACTGTGACATCAGTTGATGCAACTGCACTGGTTTCTTTCACTGACCCGGAGATCTCTTCACAGACAGGCACCAGCCTATATCAGAGGGCTTCTGAAGCCATTTCTCCCTGCTGATGGTGCCCCATACAAAGCTGAAAACTAGCGCTTTCTATTCAGTGGACCGAAGACTCTGGAATTTTCTTCCTTTGGACAACCACAACTGATTTAATGAGCCATTTGCAGTTTCACTGTACCGGCCATGTGTACTAAGACTTCCATGGCTTAATCTTCGAGACTGGCAGGATTAACCATGTAGGCCTGCCCAAACCCAGGTCCCAGGGTCCAGGAGAGAGAGGGAGTTAGTTAAAAACACATCTTTTTATTCATGTTTTGTTTTTGGCTCTTGTAAAGCACTTTGTGATTTTATATCTTGAGAGGTGCTCTTTAAATAAAGTTTTACTTGCTTACTTTTACTTACTAGAATAAATGAAAACAGAAAATATGAAATAGAGTCCGCTCATCTCCTTCTTGTACTCTGAATCAACTGTAGTCCATCAGTCCAGTCCATGTGCATGGCTGGAGAACCGTCCAATCTCCTTGGACTTGGTGACGAAGTTGTCCATCAGTTTCCTGTACTTGACCTGTTGTTGATCTTTAATAACACCCCACGGATCCAGAGTCAACAGAGATCTTTTGAAGATGTCATGACTCAGAGTTGTTCTGGGTTTAGTGGCAAATTGAATTAGTTTCTCAGAGCAAATATTAGGTAAACACTGTTTTCACTCTTACTCGGAACTGATCAGATTGCCTGTCGGCTCGTATGCAAATCCAACTCATTACAGCCTTTGTGTCAGGATCCTCTGCTAAAGGCTTTAGGCCTTGATCATATTTGGTATTATCACAGGTCCTTGGTAATCCAATGATAAATGAGCAGCTCTGAGTATGTGTGTTTACTCTTTGTGTTACAGTCTGTCCCTGCATGCATCCTGAATGACAGCCTGTGATTGGATCTCAGTAACCTGCTCTGTATGCAAACCAATGTTTGGCCTAAAGGTTATCACACAGCCTGCTCTCAGCTGCGTAACAAAGGCAACATCAGTGGGTCGACTGACGATTCTGTTAATTCACAAATGCATTCAGTTACTAAAATACATCATTATTCACAGTTATGAGTTTCACATTCCACTGAGCTGCATTTGTGTGGAATTATTCACAGGAATTTCAATAAGCTCAGCTCTGTATCAGACATGACACGAGAGAAATAAAAGAGCATAAACAAAGTGAATGATTTGTGATGCTGCAGAGCCTGCTGTCAGCCTTCTCTGAAATACACTGAAGCTTTTAACCAGTCAAATTAAGACAACTCGCAACAGGACCATCAGATGTTTTCTAATGCAGTCATACATATTCTGTATTTGCTTCATCCAATTCATGAATTAGAGCTGGAGTCTCTCCCATCTGCCATGAGGCAACAGCCACCCCTGAATATTTCACCAGCCCATCAGAGACAACAAAGCATGCTCACCCCCAGGGTTAATATCACCAGGTTACTAGAGGTGGGTTGTAATGAGTTACATGTATTTCGTCACATTTACTTGAGTGATGTGATGTTTACTGCACTATACTTTTTACTTTTCAGGGTCTTACAATACGACATTAAGAAACACTCGTTACAAAAACTAAGTGTCTAATCTGAGGAATAGTTGTCATGTGAATTCCTTTTCTGCTGTGGTTAAGTGGATGAAGTGAATATATTGTGTTTTGTCGAGTGGTGACAGCTGTCATTCTACATCGTTGCCTCATAACTCAAGGATTTCTATTAAAGCTGATTGCAGCCCTTTTGTTTGTTACGGCACAGTAACAAGTTAGTAAGTGGAGAAAGTGTGTTCCCAGAAGTAGGAGCATCCTTCTCATCAGGATCATAAGTAAGAAACATTCCTGATACCTGATCAATAGATGTTAGCTTCAGTCTGCAGCCTTCTGCTGTATCGGTTTTATGACAGCGAGTGAAGAGAAGCCTTTCTCACAGTGTTATGGCAGAGCAAGGAGCAGGGCCAAAGCATTGATCGGGGGGGGGGTCACAGGCTACCTTTGCCTGGTTAAACCTCAGATGTCCAATTACAAGTGAACACATCATGTAATTTACTTCTGTCCACTCACAGACCCGAGAGTTATCAGGGATCATTTCGGCTTTAGATCTTTGAACATCAGACATTCTCATTCTGGTGACCAGGCCAGGGCTCTTTAGGCTTCATCTGCATGTCTCTCCTCTTTATACAGAGCTATTTATAGGTCCTCACAGAAGCCTGTCTGATCTCCCTTTTGGCTGTCATCTCTGCTGCCTCTGTGATGTCCAGTACATACTCTCACAGCAAACCTACATCAAGCTTATGGATTTTTATGTTTGGGGATTGGAGCTCATGCCTCAGTCCCTCTGTCTTGGTTTGAATTCAGTGGCCTATGGTTTCTGTCATTTTTCCTCAGTAAAATCAGAAGAGAATTAATAGTTTTTGCTAAACTTCTGATTATCTCTCAGTAATTCCCAAATAATCCAGTTACTTCAAGCTCGTAAACAGCAGTAAATGGGTTTAATGAGATTTAATGGACTGATGTCTTCCATTGCTCATTTGTAGGATTTGTGGTGAACACTAAGGAGAGATTTACACTTCTTCCTCACTGTGCTGCAACATGTGACCTTCTTTCCTTTAGATATTTTTTCTACATTTTCTATTTACCGGAGGTGTTGACAACGGTGTGGTCTCCCATGTCAGTGCATTTTCATGCACACAAATAACTCATTAAACCTGAATATTTGGAGTGAGAAAACATGCACAGTTCACAGGAAAAGGTGTTGTCAGTAATTCAAACTTATTCAATATGCAAAAGAATGTGAAAACCACACATCCAGCCTGTATGTATATGTGGTGTTAATAATAGGAAATTGGGAGCAGTGTATATCACTTCTCTTCCATATGAGATGTTTATTGTTAGTTGAGCTGTGAAAGTAACCAGTGAGAATATTTCCATCGAGGTGCATTTAGGATGCAGCTATAAGCTGATCTACTGAGGACGTTTAGCAGATTGGCTCAATCTTCTTCTTATTTCTCTTTCCTCTCATTTTCTCTTAGTTTTCCATAAAGAACTGTTGAAATAACCCGATAAGTCACGAGTAACACGATATTTACTCCAGGAAACTGAAAATATCATACAAAAGACCCCCAAGGGGAACTCATTAGATCTTTACTGGGTCTATAAAATCATATGCATGAGTATCATTAATCAACCCATTAATATCTGTTTAACATCTCAGCAACTTAAGAAGCTTTTAAATTATTATTAATCTTCTCTAACAGTGTCTGCAAATGCAGCTGCTGCCTAAGATTTTAATTTAATTAGTAGTTTTCTTTCTTTTTACTGGAAGAACTGTTACCTGTGACTGCCTGTAGAGCCAAGCCTTGACTCACTCTTAATATGTTAGTAAAGCAGAAAATAATTGCAGCCATTTCTTGAAATGTGCAAATGTAAATAAAATACACTATGTATGACAAAAACAGTTTGTACAGCTCCAATATGCTTTAAAGTCAATATTTAGCGTGAGCAGTTTTGTTCTCTAACAGTCTGACCTCTACAGAAGCTTTCTTGTCATTTCTAAGTTGCCTTTAGGAACTGGATGTTAACTCCCCATTTCTTAAGGACTTCACTTTCAGATACTGTTAATTCATGGAAGCTGAGAGCACCAATGCTTGAAAAATGACGCTTTATCTCAAGATAAGGACTGGATAATCTTGTTATGATTTATCAGTGATTATTTCTTGAGGGAACAGAAATAACTTGTGTTGTTCTCTTGGAATAATTTTGTTTTCTTCACATAACTGGTTAATTGTGTTAAGAACTAGTAGAAGGCTTTCTGTGCTAGAGTTATGGAAAACCACTGTCTGGAAGGAAAAGGAATAACACATGCATGCAATAACTTACTGTTATAGATGATTCCACACTGTAAAAATTTAGGATGTAATAAAGTGTGGACATGTGAACCACAGTTTTGTTTTTTTCTTTTTTTGTTGTTTTTTTTTAGCTTAACTTATCCTCCTATCATCACAAGCAGTGCTGATCGAAAGTCATGTGGAGATGTGGAGCTGTAGAGGAACCTTAACTGTGGTGCCCCCAAAACAAAATAAGTAACAAAAATAAATATGGTTTTTTACTTGAAATTCCAGCAGCAACACTGAGGAGTCAATATAAGGCCCTTCATCAGGTTTTAGCAGTGAACAGACCAAGCTACTTTAAAAGTGCATTTAATATATTAAACATAATATCTCTAAATGCTTTCACTATTCAATTTTATCATATGAACTACTAATTATTTAAAGTAACACACAATGATATTTTACTGGATTATAATGATACTAACACACAACAAAGTCAATAAATCTTTAGTCCATTCCTTAAAATCTTCATGGTGAACTAGTCACCTTGTCTAGGGAAGGAATTTTTAACCTTTCTAATGCTGAGGCCCAACTTTTCCAGTAAAAAATGGTCTAGGGCCCATTCAAATTTTAACACTGTTTTGCTTCAGTTGATCTCACTCTCGGTTTAATTTGTATTCAATAACTAAACCACAATCACTTGTAGGTTAACAAGTTAAAACCTTGTGAAATATGACATGTTAAAAATATCTGAAAAATATGACTCGATACCATGAGATGAGCCAGGGCCGAATCTGTTACAAAAAGTGTCAATCCATCTCTTTTATGTATTTCTTTACTTTTTATTTTCCATGTCTGTGAGCTAAATCCTGCTACCACACTGTTCTAAGAAAAGAAAACGTGGAACCAACCTCTGGTACAATGCTAATGTGAGCTAAACTAATTGTCTAATAAATGTCAAACTGCTTCATTGTTTTTTTTTTTTTTTTTAAACCGCTTCTTTTTCATTTTTTAAATTTATGTACATAACGTGTATTTATATAGCCCTTTTTACAAATAAAATCACAAAGTTCTTAAAAAGATTCTTACACTGAATTAATAATTAAAAAAAACATTTGCTTCACTATATTTCAGTGTAGCCACAGGCAACTTGACCCCCACAAGTCTTCAAACGGCATGGCTCAGCAAGGTACAGCTGTCGTCTTGTAACCCGAGGGTTGCCGGTTCAACCCTTGGCCAAGTCGGGTTCATGTCGAGGCATCCTTGGGCAAGACACCGAAGCCCTAATTGCTCCTGATGGGTCGTGGTCGAGCGCCTTGCATGATAGCTTCCTCCATTAGTGTGTGAATGGGTGAATGTGATGTATGATTTAAAGGGCTTTGAGAATTGTTCCAGGTACAGTAAAGCGCTATATAAATACGGATCATTTACCATTTCAAATGGAGGGACCCAGAGCAGGGTCAGGTTTTCAGACCTAAGTGAACGTGTAGTGCTATGTATCTACAGATCTGCAGGAAGCCAGTGTAGGGGGCAGAGCAGAGGGGTGACATGAGAATATCCGTTTGTCCTAGTGAGTAGCCTAGCAATGGCTTTCTAAATGGACTGTAAATGGTGAAAAACAGTTTTGTTAAGAGATGAAAATAAGTCGTTACAGTGTTTGATACAGTTTGAAATGAAGCCTTGGATAAGCATTTCCATATCAGCAGGGTTTGAATCACAGGGGAGCTAAGGGGAGCTTGGCTCCCCCAAAAAAGCAGAGGAGCTCCCCTAAAGATATTCAGCTGATAATTTAAGGGGAGCCCTAAAAGTAGTCCATGTTCAAGTTACATTTAATTTTTCAATTAAAGGTTCAAGGTTCCTGATGTTACTTGAAAAGATCAGCATTGAATTAATTTAATTTGAGCAGTGGCTCAGGGGGTGGAGGGGGTTGTCCAATAACCAGAAGGTTGGCGGATTGATTCCCACTCCCCAGTCATATATCGTTGTGTCCTTGGCCAAGACACTTGACCCTCCTTGCCTCCAGTGTTGGCATTGCTGGTATATGAATGTGAATATGAATGTTTGGTGGTCGTCGGAGAGGCCTTGGGGCAGATTGGCTGCCATTGGTTGTTTCCGTCAGCCTGTCCCAGGGCAGCTGTAGCTACACATGCAGCTACCATCACCAGGTATGAGTGAAGAGCAAATGAATAATGGATACAATGTAAAAAGCGCTTTGGGTGCCTTGAAAAGTGCTATAAAAATCTAATCTATTATTATTATTATTATTATTATTATTATTATTATATTATTATTATTATTAATTTGTCAGCTTTGTGTGTTTATTCAATATTTAGTTTAATTAATTAATTAAGTCTTCCAAACGACACATTTGGACAGCCCTTAAGATATCTGTAATAGTACTGTGGATACTGGCCCTTTATTTATTACTTGGTATTGGATCTATACCAAATAGCTACAAACAGTTTCCCCTCTGTTGTCCACTTTTTGTTCAGTGTACCGGCCTCACAGTGCTCCCTAGCCCAGGGGTGCCCAGCTCCGGCCCTCAAGGGCCACAATCCTGCAGGTTTTTGATGTGTCCCTGCTCCAAAACCACCTGACTCAAATTGATGAGTCATTGTGCAAAACTTAATAGGCTGTTGGATCTATTTAATTTGAGTCAGGTGTGTTGAAGCAGGAAACACTGGAAAATCTGCAGGACAGCGGCCCTCGAGGACCGACTTTGGGCACCCCTGTTCTAGATCAACTCAGTGAATCCTGCTGAGTCTCCTCCTCACCTGTGTGCTCGTAGAGGCATGTGGCTGAGCAGCATATGGAAAAGCTCCTGGGAGAGCTTGGCAGAGTTCAGCGCAGGAGAACGGTCCACCTCCAGAGCAAGAGACAGCATCCTTTGGAGGATGGAAACTATTCTGCAAAGGACACGGTGCCAAAAACATCAGACAAAAGAAAAGACATACAGCCATCCTGAATAAAGTCACATAATATTCAGTTGTTCCTTCTGCTTTGTCATTCACCTTGTTTGTTCATTTCTCTCTCTGATGCTTTCTTGACTCTCTCCTCGCTCTGTTGATTTCATAATAGCAGCAAACAGCCACTGGATGACGTCCCTGTAATCAAAAATAGTTATAAAAGTTTAAGAAAGCATTACTTTAATGACATACATAAAAATATCCATGTGATGGGGGTTTGTGATATGTGCTTTGATCACAATCAAGTATTAATGTTAAAGTCTGCAGCATTATCTTCTGTCACTAATATTAAATCTGGTTTAGACAAACATCCAGTACACATCATCACAAAATAGATTACCAAAGCAGTAATAGATGCTACAACAAAGTTACCACAACTACTTAAAGGTTATTTTACTTTTACCCTCCACCTCAAAACAAAAAAAAAAAGGAAAGACAATTAGGATGCCATTTAAGCTGTTAAAGAAAAATCTGCCAATTTATCCTCTATTACCCTTACAATTTCTTTATTTTAACATATTGTTTGTAGCAAATTAGATTTCCTGCTAAGTAATATATTTCTGTCAGTTAAAAGCTTTTTAAGCAGCAGAAAATCTCCGTCCTCAGCTTTTGAGTATTTTCCTTTTATACCCAAACATGAAGAACATGTTGCTGACATTAAATTTCAAAGCACATTTTTATTTTCATGAAATAAAATAAATTAAAAATGTTGCCTTTGTTATATTGAGTAAATATGGTTTGTTAGTTGAAGATCACAACATGTACTAAAGCAGTGGTTCCCAACCTGTGGTCTGCCAAAGAGCACAGAGGGTCCCAGAGACTTGGACTGTTCAGAGCCAGTGTGATTTCAACAAAGGCCATGTCCACACAGAGACGAGTTGAGGTGTATTTGCTTAAGTTTTATTATTATTATTATTTGCTCAAAAACAAATTGCTCTGGTTTTTATCAAAGGAAAGGAGTCAGCCAGAATGCATCATTTATGGTGAAAAGCAGCTAATAAAACCAAGCATAGTTTTAACACAGAGGAAACAGGTCCACAGCTTTTTGGTAGTTACATGAAGGGGGTCCTCAACGAAAATAGGTTGAGAACCACTGCACTATAGCATGAAAGTATTAAAAATGTTAAAGTATGATAAGCACTGTGGTAACAGATATGTAGAAAAGTTTCTAAATAATCCATGCCCATGGCAACGAAACTTACCTGACTCGAGAAAAGTGCAGATCACATGACAGCACTGTCTTTGCGATGGAGTGATGGAGAGTGGTTGAAGAACATCTGGCCTGGAAGTCATCTTCCAAAGTCTGCACAGTGTATTCCAGAAACATACGCACGACCTCACATCGATGCTTCCTTGTGCTCTCCTAAGGATGTGAGAAAGGACCAAAAAGGGAATTATTAGTTAAATCAAACAACAAATATCTAAATATGTTTCATCATAACAGTAACCAAAAATGGACCAATATCTATTTATTATCATATATATAATCATAGAGAATTACTTTCATCTCATACAGCCTAAATATTAATGGTGGTGTACACTGCTACAACACGTACATTTACTGTATTTTCACACAGTTCATTACCTGATCAGACAAGACCGAAGTCAGTAAATCCCAGTCCCATGGAACTGTGCTTCTACTGGCCCTGTGGTGTCTGCAACGAGAAAGCAGCTTCAATGTCCAACTGTAAAACTACACAGAGGAAGGAAGATACAACATAAAGCATAAACCATGAGAGTCCAGCTCCAGTCCTTGAGGGCTGGAATCCTGCAGGTTTTAGAAGTCTCCCTGATCCAACACACCTGATTCAAATTAAACGGCTTTTCTCAACAGCTTGTTGTCAAGTTCTGTCCAAGCATGTTGACCCATGAATCTGATTCAGGAGTGCTGCAGCAGGAAACACCCAAATCCTGCAGAGGAGCAGCCCACAAGGACGGACTTTGGACACCCCTGGTGTAGACCGTGGATTGCAAGAGGAAATACTTAGTTCTTGCAGTCCTCTTACCTCTGTGTCCTCATCAGCAGATTAAAAGCCTGCACAGAGAGCAGATGGGGGCAGGCAGGATCAAGCAGAATACCACGCAGAAGGTGATTAGTGATATCTTTGGGTGGATGGTAACCAGGCTGCAGTAGGTCAGACAAAAACTGCAAAGTGGCTTCTGGAAAGTTCTCTTCTATGGTACTGTAAACCAGACTCAGGCTTTGACGGCACAGCAGCTCTGAACTAAAGCTTTGATCATCTTCATTGATCTAAGAAATGGCATTCATGTAAAAAAAAATGCAGGTAATCATTATCATAGAATATCATGTCATGTTATGAGTTATTGTGATACAGAATCTCTTACCACAGCCTGAGTTGGTCTAGCCATTGCTTTCCTGAGGGCATTCGTGGACACGATTTGCCTGTCTGCTCTACTGACTGCTCTGAAGTCTGTGTCATATCTGCTTTTTTTGTCCATGTCTTCTTCATCGCTTTGCCCCTGCCAAATCAAAGACACTGGACTGTCAGGTGCCAGACCATCCTCGCAAGTCTCTGTCTCCAGCTGCCATTCAGGTGTATTTTCTGCTTGTGTATGTTCAGAAGAGGGTGGCGGGTCGACTTGGTTCTCATGTTTATGAGCTTCTGGACTCGTGTGGGAGAGAGAATCAGGCTCAAACAGTTTCCAAGAGTTCAATCCGGTTGCAGGAGAGTAGGGAGACGGGTAATCAGAGGCGTAGATTTGTCTAGATGCTTTGTCTAATTCCAGTTGCTCTATATTTGAGGCAAGAGCTTCGCTTTGGGCTTTATCTTCAGAAGAAGAAGCAAAAGTTGGAGAAAGAGTGTGGTCAAACGAGTGAAAGCCGTTTGGCTGAATTCCACTTGTGTTGTGCTCTTTCAAGGTTGCAGGAGAGTCAGTAGGAGTTTGTAGGAGTTGGGATTCTTTATCTTGCAACTGTGCACTTGCAAGTTCCAGACAGTTTCTCTGTTGTTCAGGTGCAGATTTCTCAGCCCAAGGAGGACACTGGACAGCTGAAGGTCCTTCGTGGGAACCATCCGATACAATAGCTGTCCTTAAATTACAAATACATTCCTTTGCTTCAGTGTCATTATTCTGTTGTTTAAAACACAATGATACTTGTGAAGAGTCTTTGGTTAAATGGACAGAACAACCTGATCTTTTCAGCTCCATCATATGGGTTTCAAGAAAAGACAGTCGAGTCAATTTCACAACTGGTGTGCCATTACTGGAATGCGCTGTTTGGTTTTGATCTAAGTGTTGAGGTGGAGAATCCAAACACCTTTGCTTTGGTATTTTGGCGCCACAGTCGTGCTGTGGGGTATTAATATTGGAGTCTCTTAAAGAGTTTTCTGCTATTTTACAATCCCGGTTGATTAAGATGTTAGGTTTGGTCAAAGTTTCTTTTTCTAACTGGCTGCCATCATGTGGTGGCAAGTTCTCCGTCTCTGGTTTGGTCTCTGTTGCTTCGCTCTTGGTTAAGTCTATTACTGATATACCAGTTGGATTTTGTCTTTTACGCAGCTTAAGCTCTGGAAAAGCCCATCTTGAATCTGTGAGGTCAATAAAACGCTAGAGAACAAGAAAGAGAAACATAAAAAAAAGTGTCAGTCAAATTAAACATTGCTTTCATTATTGCAGAGAAATATCTGTAAAGAATAATAAACGTGAATATATCAATTTGATTACAATTCAGTAAAAAAGAAATTAATGTTAATTATACAAAAATACTGAAAGGAAGTACGAGAATACTGAGGTAGCAGAGATGTGCAGGATCGCAGTGGAACACATGTTAATGTTTGTGTATAGATAGACAGGTAGGTAGGTAGGTAGGTAGGTAGGTAGGTGACCTTGATTTTATTCAGTGTAAACACTGAATAAAATAAAAATATATTTCTCTTAAAAACTAACACAAAAATCAAAATATAACTTATGGATGATGGAAAGCATGTTACTTTCTTATAAGAAAATAAAAGTGTTTTCCACCTGGATTTTAGAAGATTTGTGGTAAATGTCCAGGCTTTTTCTCCTTTTGCTTGTCTTACAGACAAAAACTGCTTCTTCAATTGACAAGAGAGTCAATATTAAGAGCTCACACAGTTTTAGCGCATTTCTCTTATTAACTAAAAGACAGTTAACTAAAACAGCAGTTAACAGCAGTTTATATTTTGTTTTGATATATTTTTATGCTGTTTTTTTTTCTGTTTTTATAGATTTTATTGTAAAGCACTTTGTGAAAAAGCTATAGGAAAAAAATGTTACTTACTTATTTACTTAATATGTAAACAGGCTATATGAACAAACAGTTTCTGCCAAATCTAGCAATGGTGTGAAAAATTGTTGTTTAATAGGTTTGTTTTTTTTTTAAAAGTTTGTTTTTTATAGGCTACTGGTGGTAAGCCTCGCGCCCTCTCCTGGCATATGAAGGTAGCAGTAGGTCAATGAAAGGTCTTGATCTTAAGTTTATAACACATTATTTAATACAAAGTGGAATGCATCTGGAGAGTTATACCAAGAAAAACATGGCCAACCGCTTGTTAAATGGAAATCTCTACTTCACAGTGGGAATGCTAGCAGAGAGGGGCACTTGCCGTTCTACAGCGCCTTTGTAAATCTGTAGTAACATCCATCCATCCACTGAAATAGATTACAACTTCACTTCATCAACAGGTACAATGCATTGAACATTCAATCGCAATTTGATTAAACAGTCTGCCTGAGCGTCTAGACGAAGATGTTAAAGCAAAATTAAATGGATCTTGGCGCTGCTGAAGAGCATTTTGTCGTCAACAAGGAAAAAGAAGTATATCAAAGTGTTGTGTCAAGACCAGTTTCCCCATCGAGATTCGTTTCCCCTCCAGCTCCGCCAAAGCCTGGTCCTGTCCGCGCGGAAAAGAAATGCATTCTCGAAAATAAAGGACTTTCTTTATGTTTATATTCTCAACAAGTTTATGTCATTAAGAGTAACAAATACTGTAATCCAAAACACAAAGAAAAAAACAAAAAAAAACCTTTAGAATGGTTTCAGAGTTTTCAATTTGAATACAGTTGAAATGATTGCTCCACAAATTATATGTAATTTTAAAATAAAATATAATAATGTTGCATTTTCACCAATTCTTTCACTAACAATTCGCTCACATGTTACCATTTTAATAAATACACCGTTAAAATTTCCCCTGATTCTGGGTCATAATTTGTCAGGGGCAACACATCTAGTGGACGGAAATTCAGTTGGATGTCGTTCCCCTGGAAGCCGGCTCACACAACTCTGTAATGTTGTTACTTTTAAATCTAAATCCTGAAATTTCCATACCTCTGAGTGATAATTATTCAGTCAGCACAGGAACACGTCCTGATGGATTGTCGCAGAGCTGCAGGGGGGAAAGGATCTCAACCGGAAAATGGCCTCGACATAAAACAGGTTTAAATAATTCCCAGGTTATAAGAGGAAAAGATCAGTTACTGAAAATGCAGCCCCAGTAACTATGGCAACAGGCCTAACAATTCACACCCATCTGTTTGAGAAGTTGAAACCACAGCAGTTTCCCAACTTTCTGAAAGACGTAAAGCTGATTGGCTTTTCTCTTTTGATGCGTCAGGTTATCGTTCAGCTGAGAAGGAGGAAGCTAGTGGTTCATAGTTCAAACCTTCACATATTTACCCAAAAGTATTGTTTTTGGCAGCACGCTTCTCAAACACAGTAGTTTTCTGATGATAGACAGGGTTCATTCTTCAGCTTTGCAGGGGCGGGTCTAGAAAGGTTTTGATGGGGGACCAGGCAGGAACACTGACCAGGAAAAGGGGGGAACAAATGATACCCTTCTTTAGGTCTAGATTTTATGAAATATTGAACTGATTATTGAAGTGATCATCAAATGTAAAAACAAATTAAAGCTAAGAAAAACTTTTAAAACAGCGATTGATATAGTTTATCAACTGGTGTTTACGTTGGGTTATGCTGCTGTACATATATATATATATATGTATGTATGTAAGTGTGTGTGTGTGTGTGTGTGTGTGAGAGAGAGAGAGAGAGAGAGAGAGAGAGTCATAAAAAGAGCGCAAAAAAGCGAACTTTGCAACACTGTCCACGTCGTGCTTCATCACTGCTGTAAACAGGAAGAAGACTGAAATGTACTAATTTAGCAAGTAATGAAGTAAAAAAGAAAAAGGAACTGATAACATGCCTAAATTTTTTCACAGTAGAACATAACAAATGTTGAAAATGTGCCATCTTACCATTTTATTAAAAATATAAGCTAATCTTGAGTTTGTTGGCAGCTGAACCTCTTAAAAGATATAAATAAATTGGGGCAGGGCCACGTTTACCACTGTGCAGCATCCTTTCTCCTTTCAACAGCAGCCGGTAGCACACGCGCTACTTCATAAAAAAGACGGCATTATAAGTAATTCTTCTGCGGTTGTTATAAACATGCTATATCAGTTTAAACCTTTCTATATCATTACATTCTGTTTTTATTTTTCATTTTACACAGCAGCCGCACTTCTTTGGAATTGGGGTTGTATTTTGACAAGCTTAAGCTCTTACATGGTCCATATTGGAACTGTGTAGTAATTGAAGGCACATTTTGCCCAACAGCACTCAGGCTCAGGCCTTTATTCAAAGAGTTAAAAGATTATTTCAACACTAGGCCTTTTGCACTGAGGTTTACAGGGTAGATTAGGCAAATTTAGTCTGCTGAGGTGCGTCACTCCTCCTCAACACCCGACTGTGCTGGTCACACAGCAGCCTGCAAGCTAATCAACCAGGAAATGTGCTTCAGCTGTACTAACACAAGATTTGTCAATTTTATGCACTTCTATGGGTAATGGATATTACCCATTAGAATAAAACTACTGTGGAACAATCAAAAATGAATAAAAATTGCTTACATTCCTTCTTTTCTTCTCCTGGTAGGAGCTTTACATCCTACAAACACTGGCACTGATATGTCTGTACTGGAACTCTGTTTAGCCCCCAGTTCCTGTAACTTCCGTAAAAGAGGTTGAGAAGGACCCCTTAAAAGGTTCTTCGGTGGAAATGCAGCTAACATGTAAAAATATGTTGGGGACTAAAAAAATGTGAAACCTATAATTGTTACCATACTAACAGAGAAAGAAAATAATCTGATTTTCTTTGATTGCTTTATGTGGTGATGGACGAGGTTCCTTCATGCGGCAGACTGCAAACACACAGAAAGAAGAACCACAGAGCTGAAGCAATTTAGTGCTGAAAATAGATTCGGTGGCAAAAAACCCATTTAAGCCATAAAAGAAATGTATGAGTGTTCTTGGTATTTTGAAATGCCTTCCATCAGGCAGTCTCACCAGATCAGACACTGAAGATGTTATTAACGATTTTTAGTAAACAAACTAATCTGACAAAAGCAGCAAAATTATTTTAAAACACAACTGCCAAAAAATCACCAAAAAAAAAAAAAAAAAAGGTCGGTGGGTAGTGAACAACTCCTGTGTTCATTGAGAGAAACGTGACTATTTTTGTTTATATAGTTTGCTGCCTCTTAGGAGAGAATAGATACATTCAATTGCTTCTTGTCTGACAGGGATTACTGTACACTAAGCTATGAAGAATATTCAAGCTACAGTCTACATGGGTTAATATAACATTTGCTTGAGGCGGATGTTTTCTAGGCTGCAACATTCTCGCCACCGTCTCTTTGACAGCAGGACATTCCCTCTCCTATCAGCTTTGCAGAGTTTGAATGATTTCATCAAACTCCTGAAACAGTCAGTGATAGATTAACACCACTGGCTCAGTTCTACTCACACTATCATGTATAAAAAATAACTAAAATTGATATCATGAACCTTTTCTAGTCTTCATGCTCTTTTCTTGTCATCACTTCTGATACAAGCTCATCTCGGTTTAGTCCTCATAAGAATAATTTAAAACATTAGAAATTAGCAGCATTTAGCTAAATCTGGTCTACCTTTTCTGTTCTCACACCTGAGTTCTGTGTTTTGTTTTGTTTGTTTTTTTTTAAACATCTATCAAATGTTGTGAAGGTTTTTTTTCCTTCAGTCGGGAAATGATTTTACTCTCAGTGACGATATTTCTCAGCCACGTAGAGTATTTCTCGCTTTAAGAATGTACTAAATGTCAAACTTGTCCACACCTGTAAGGCTCTTCTGCCTCTTCGATGGGAATGTTTTTACTTTTATTTTCTCTGGTTCGTACAGTAAAGGTTTATCACAGATAACAAACAGCTCATTATCGGGCCTGGATCTGTTTATCTGGTAATACAGTTACTTTTGAGCCTGTAAACAGCAGACAGACGATAGGCTGGTTCTATTTGTTTACATCTGATAAACGGTGGACCTACCGGGGGGATGTTGAGGTTCACGGCTTCAATGTCGATTCGTACTTCCGACAGCGGCAGTGGGTCAGTTTTTGTGGTGTATTCACCGTAAGAACCGAGGATCTCCACATCAGAGTCGTCTGAGCTGAGGGCGATCACATCATCCATGTCTCCTCAAGTTTGTCGACGCCTCATACGAGACACGATCATCAGCAGAAGCTGCAACTGCGCCGCACGTATTGGCATCACCTCACGCAGAGCTGCGACACTGGCCACTGACCTGAGCAAAGATTTGTTCCATAACGTTATGTTGAAAACACACTGGGCAACCTTACTGCCAATCAGCCAATCGTTCGATGTTTCCTCGTTAAAATCCAAAGCTACATACTTCAGATACTGATGGAGATCTGGAGTTTGGTTGTATCCTCATAAGTTACGATTTCTTTGAAATAAGCAATCGTAAAATTTAGCTACACGAGGAGATACCGCTTTAGTGGTATGTTAGGTTTTGTTTAATAGAAGCTTCCTGGTTCTTCTTGTTAGTTTTCTTCTGTTGAAAGGCGGATCGCAACCGGCTCCAAACTAACTGTCTCCACCTGCTGTATGGGAACGTCAATTTCACATTGATTCGATTTCATCATGGGATGTTATCTGTGCTTTAAGTGGGCCGGTATGCACCGGTTCGCAGTACCGGCACTTTTAAATGTTATCAGGGACTTTTTTTTTTTTTTTTTTTTTTTTTACAGCGTACAATGCATACCGGGACTTTTATCAGCTTTCCTCAGCAGTCAGTATAAGTAATAAAAATGGGACTTATACGTTCCTGGTTAATGAAATTTCCTCATATTCGTAGCTAATGTTTTCCTGCTTATTTTTGCTTTTTCTTTCAGCCATTGCCATCTCCTTTCCATCTATATATCTATCCCTGCTGTGTGATGGAAGTGGACTCCGCTTGTTTTTGTTGCCCTCAAGTTCAGGCCATTTTGAATGTCACACATTTCTGTATTACAATTCATATTATCTGATTACCAATTTGACTTTCAACATGTTTAAGCTGACACTCACAGTGTGGCTGGTCAGCATTTGAGTTTTTGAAGATAATTTTCAGATAAAAGATAAGATAATATTGCTAAAGTGGCCTGGGCCAGGCCTAATCCTAAGAAAAAATATATTTCACAGAGAAAAACTGTCATAATAATATGCCGTTAAATAAGTCTGTTAATAAACTAAATAAGTCTAAATGGGACTTATCACTTCTTTATGTTTTTAAGG
>JBAFTB010000013.1:4947080-4962941 GCA_037177355.1 Melanotaenia trifasciata | reverse complement strand
AGAAGCAGGAAATCAGGAACATCTATTTGATGTGTGTTGTTTGTTTTATTACCTCATCTTCCCTGTTCCTGCTCGCTCCTGAGAATAAATTCACTCTGATATGACAACAGAGCTGTAAATTTATCGTAATTTCTCCTGTTCTTCTGTTGTGAATATGAATTAATGATGATGAACTTCCAGACAAGATGAGCAGCTTGTTGTGGATCACATCCAGCTAATGATCACATCCAGCTAATGATCACATCCAGCTAATGATCACATCCAGGGGCCAGAATGACATGAATGACAGATGTGGTAATATATGGGCCTGTGTAAGTGTTGCTTTTTACAAGAAAAACTTGTGGTATATGATAAATACGATGATAAATCGCTGGTTTTCCACCTGTGAGTTGAATTATTTTCCACTCCAGTATGTTTCATCAGATATTTCTGCTGCTGTTAATCACACGAAAGGAGCATGTTGGCATGATGTCAAACTCTGATTGAGAAAAATGTTGAATTTACAAGCAGGATGCAGGAAACACAAAGAGGAAGCCAGAGGAAAAGATCACAGCCCCTGCAGGAAAAATTTATGTCCAACATTATGTTTAATTTTCCTGCTCTGTACATATAAAGTTTGTGGAGGTCCCGATTAGCCGGTTTGTGTCATTGATCCTTGTGTCTCCAGCTGAGTGAGAGTTCAGGAAATTTTGGTTGGTTTGATCACAACTGCCCAGAAGGATTAAAACGTATCTCTGGATCCAGATGTTTCACTAAATACTGCTGAGACTGCGTTTTCTGAGTCCATGATTGGTCGATCAAACACTGAAAAAGAAAAGGGAAGTACCCTTTTGGAGATTTTTCTGAACTCGCTTTGAGGCTCATGAAATCAGCTCGTTCCTGTTTGTTTATGTTAGTTTTTACATAAAGATTTCAGCTGATGTCAGATTGAAGACCTGTAGAACAGAATTTTACAGGTTGGTGTGGATTTTAGACATTTTCTCTAACAAAAAAATGGTGCATGTAAATTTAAATTTAGTAACAGGATTTCAATTCATATTTGACAATTTCTCATTCATGGGACAAACAATAGAAAAAAAACATAAACTACATTTGTGTTAGTTTAGTAAAATAAGTAACTGATCCTAAGGTACAGTGTGTAATATTTAATTGACATATAGTGGTGAAGATGAGCATAGAAGGGAAAGTTGTGGATGGATGGTGGCTGTCTGTGGCCAAAATTCTTCCATATATAAACATGTTTTCATCTGTGAGAGGGCTGTTAGGCCTCAGGTGTAGCTGCACTACAGATAACTACTTGAACATTATGTACAGGTGTACTGTCTTCTTTCATGCGCCTTTTAAGGCATTACTTGTGCAAACGGTGCCTTAACAAAACTCAAAGATTTCTCACTTCACACACAGAGTTGTTTGTCCATTCAGAGATGCCGTAGTAGAAATGGGGGCACAAATATGGCAGCGACCTGTATGTGGACCCAATGTCAACAGATATAAATGGTTTATTATAAGAGAATCAAACATAATAGTTATTTTAGTAAAGTGATGAAATACCAGTGGACGCACAGATTTGAATTAATTTAATTAGATTTGAAATTTGATTTGTTACCTGCTGCACCTTTAAAGTAGATGAAAAAGGAAATAAAAAAGAGAAAAAAACAACAGAAAATGTGTAAGATTATTTATTCTAACACACAGAAACACAATGAACCAGTCTGGAAATTATACTCATTTGGCTTTTAAAGTAAGATGACTGAATAAATAAAAACAGTCTGCAAGGCGAGAGAAAACAGTCTCAGCTAAATTTTAGCTGATTTGAGCAGAACGTTTAGATTTAGACGGAACTGAAATGAGCCTCATGGTGTCTTTCTGCTGTCATAACAGAAGCAAAACTAAGAGAGAACAGCTAATTCTGACAGATACAGAGAAGAGAACAGAAATTAAGAGATATTAGGGATACATGATGGGGAATTTTTTAAAAAATCTCTTATATGCAGATTGTTTTTCTTCTTCAACTAATCGAAATACATTTCCAGATATGGATCAGGGATAAAAAAAAGAGGTGTCTTTCTGTGTGATGGCTCAAAGTTACAATCATTTGGAAGAAAAAAATCCTAAATAAATTAATTAATTAAAAAAAGTCCAAGTTTGGAATAGAGGAAAAAAATATTGTAATATTTTAGAATATTAGAAATGAAACACACAGGAGAGAAAAATAAGTACTAAAAAGGAGAGGAGTGTAAGTAAAGAAGGAAGGCTTGTCTTTTGTTGTTTTTACTGAGGTAATTATAGGTTTTATTGGTGCACAGCAGAGGATAAACATTTACTTTTATGTAATAATAACAACCATTGGAATAATATTCATTATTATTAGTTGATAGTGACAATAAAAATGAAAATAGTTGTTAAAATAACAATAATTGTGCTATAATGTGAAGTAAAAACATCATATCCACCACCACAAAAAGCAGAAAATACAACTAAATCTGGTTGTAGCAGCAACAGGGAAGATAAAAAAATTAAAATGTTTTTCTAAATAATGTGAAGACACGGAAGCAGGTAAACATGTTTAGCTGTTAACCCTTTAACTGCCTCTGCTAATGTTAAATAGAGAATTTTTACTGACTATATAAATAATTTTTAATTAAAATGAATGGAAATAAACCTACCTGATACATCTGTTTGTGTGTGTGATGGCAACAGTAAATGTTTGTAATCTCATTTCTGTTTCAGGTTTTGACCTGTTCGCTGTTGTTACCATAGTAACTGCTCAGACATCTGTTACAAAACATGGATGTTTTTTTTTTATTGTCCCAATGAAAAATGATTTAATGGAAAAATGCAACGAAATGTCTTCCTCTTCTTTTTTCAGTGGATTAATAATACATTTTACAGGGTATTAGAAAATTAAACAAGGAAATAAATAAATAAATAAATAAATAAGCTATAATAAGACAAACAAAAGTTAATAAAATCAGACTAAAAGTGTAATGAACTAAAGGCATTTATTAAAAAGTAAAGTTATCTCAAAGTTTGTGGGTTTAAAAATAAGAAAACAACAGAATAATAATGAAGAAAATCAGAAGAAGAAAATGTGTGGGTGCAGCAGGACACACCAAACATCCCCACCTCATGGAGCACCATCAGCCCAAGCAGCTACACCTTCCTGCCAGCCTTCTTCTCCATCAGTGCTGCTTGTTGTGGTGAATTAAGACATGACTTGCAGTTTAGATTCAGCCCTTATACTGACCCTGGACAGAAGTCATTCTGATCCCATGCCTGGACTGTCCTTTCTTTTTCTGTATTTCTGTTATAATTTTATTTCATCGTAAGTTTTAAAGTGTTGGACCTCCAGCAGCTTTCTTGTTTTACCACCATTAGTCTAGACTGGAAAAGAAGACTGATAACCCATAAAATTGTTCCCTCATTCAAGCGCCTTTCCACCAAGCTGTATACACAAACAAACAAAACTCCCAATTCAACACGTGCGCAGTTTGTGGACTGGGTGACGTCAGCAGTAATCGTCACCACGTCATGATTTATTATTTAACGAATCATCAGTTGTCGATCCTTCTGCTCTGTCCCGTGATGAGGTCGTCCTTTGTTTGGGTACACTCATCTTCCTCCTCCTCTTCCTCCTCCTCTGTCCCTCCATGTGTTAGGGCTCGAGGAGAGGGCAGAGTGACGTCACGCAGGGCTGGTCTTGCCGTTTATTAGCCTGAGGAGCCGAGTGCCAGGTCTGCGAGAGCTTCACATTGCAGCTCTGTCCGGCCAGCGGCGGAGGGGTGTCCTTCTAAAACTTCCCAAACTTTCTGGAAACTCAAGTCAACAGAGAAACCCTGACTGGCAACGTGCCTCCTCCCGCCTCTCTCACTTCTAATTAAACCTTAACCAACTTTACGCCTTCTTTATGTTATGTTTTTAAAACTTAAAAACCAGACTGCAACATTCAGTTAAAGTTTTGAATGAGCCGAGTTACGCTTGCGTAGACTTTTTTTTTTTGTTAGTCGTATTTCATTTTCACGTTGGGATAAAGTTCTTTATCACCTTAAGACTCGTGATGGCTGTCCTGTCACTAGCTTTACTACTTGTAGGATTTGCATTGACTTCAGCTGACAAGGTAAGTGTGTATATGGATTTTTTTTACGTTAATATTAACTGAGAGCAACTGTTAAAGCGGAAAAGTTGCGGCTCTCTTCAAATCGCTTCAGTAAACACGCGTGTTGACGCTGCGTACGTTTAAGGCTGGTACATAAAGCCTGAAACATAAAAGCATTTACTCATCTTTTTTACTCGCTGGAAGTTTTACAACTTCAGTAAAGTGTTTGCAGGGCGGTGGAGTTGCTTCTGCTGGACATCTCAGACTTTCAGATCATTATTTCCTCTTGTCCTGACCGCATTTAACAAGCTTTCCTCTCTCCTTTTCTCTCTTGCAGGCTGATGAAGTAGACAGAGAGGGTAAGTCCTGCTTAATTTGTGTTCATCTGGTTAATTATTACACATAAGTTGCTTGAAGGCTGCAGCGTTGCCGCTCACGAAATTCATGGGGACAACTTGGTGCACTAAGATCAAAGTGGGAGGGGAGTTTGTATGTGAGGAGTTCTGTAATATACTCCCCTCCCCTACCACCCTCACAGAGTCCTCCAGCACACACACACACACACAGGCACACACACTTATATTACAACTGCTTGAAGGGCTTTGTTATACAGGAAAGAGAATTCCACCTCTAAATCCTGCACATCTGTTCTCCATTCTGAGGTTAAGAAACAAGTGAGCTGCAGCAGTGTCCACGTAGGATCCCTTTATTTTGGCAGTTATCTTCTGAACACCTCCAGGGCCCTGAGGCAAGACCACAGTTGGCTGTGGTTTTAGTGCTTTTGGCTGGCTGTAAGTAGTCTGCCACTGTTGGCTCAATGTGGCTATTATCAGCCTTGTAAAGCAGCTACTTCACCCATCTGATGTGGTTTCCTCTTAACTTTTCACCTTAGGAAGAGACAGTGGACTCCCCAAGTTAGACATACCTACATAAGCAGATTATTCTTATTTATTTATTTATTTTACTTTGATTTATGGAACTTTATGGAAGTTTTATTCCCCTTTAGAAAGACCTCTGCTAATGACTCTGCCAGGTCCTGGTGTGAAGTATTCACTCTTCCTATCAGATACTTGGGCTTCATTTCTTTTTTTTGGTCCTCATGGTGTTTCTAAGGTCAATCCCTGGATTCTCCTGAATCTGACCATTGATGAAAGTGTTGATTATCACAATCAGCTGATGGCTTCCTGAGATGTTTACCTGTGTAACTCCTCCTATTAAAACATCTGTAAAACTGTTCAGATTCACTTTTTTTAAAACTTCTACAGTAACTTCTAATTACTTTCTTATTCCCAAAGGAACTGGGCTGCTATCTTCCCATTTTCACTAAAAGTAAAGTTTTCTGGATTTTAAAAATGTTTTTTTTATTTAGGAGAAGATAAATAAATAAAAGAAAACTTTGATGGACCATTGAACTGATGTGCCTATCAGGTTTTGTGATGAGGCTGGGTAGGTGTGGGTCTGTGAAATGAGGTCAATGTTGGCTTTCTGAGGGCAGCTTGGTCCATCAGGGACAGAAAAAACCCAGCAAGCTTTGAGTTAAAGTGCTGATTGCTTCCTCACCTGCATATGGGGAGCATTTGTCACAGCTATGATTACCTTCGCTTTTCTGGATGGTCTGGCACTCAGATAATACTTGAACTTGAACCATTCTGCTGAAAGTGCAGCTAAAAGTGTTTCTCTTCTCTTTTTTTCCACGTTTTTTGCTCTGAACAAACATTGTTTGTAGCTCTATTTGTCAGGTGGCTGTTAAAACAAAAGTTTCTCTTGGTTCAGCTTAGCGAGTTTAAAACATGAAGCGATGCGTCGACCTGCCTGTGTACAAGGTGATGGCTGTAGTGTTTTCATGATGGATGGATTAGTTATGCAACATGACGGAAAAATGCTTCTTGAATTTCTCTTTTTCTTTTTTTGATGACCAACTTTCATTTTTGAGCCCCAGCTTGTCAGTTTTGGCGTAGGAAGGCAGTTAATATGCCACCGTGTTATTTACAAAGATTTCACTGAAGATGAAGTCTTGGATGAAGACTAAGGAAATGAACTGAGTGCTTGTACTCATAGTGAGGGGATAACACTTCTTTTCTTTTGGTCTGGTGAGTGATGTGACGAAGCTGAAGTGATTGTCTGAGGACGGGAGCATCATGGGACCAAACTTTGAAAAATGGACATGACAAGAGACAGTTTGAGTTTAAGTTAGCTGGAAAGTCAATCAAATGGCTTGTTGCGTTTTTCCAATTTATCCTGAAGGCAGCACCAGGTAAAAAATAATAAAATTAGTCAAAGTAGACTTGAATCAAAGAATTTACAGAAAAGTTTTTTTTTAAATGTGTGTGTGCTCCATACACAAGCTTTTTCTTTTTTGTACAGCAGGTAGATGAGAAATTTAGTGAGGGAGATATCGGGATAAAACCTGGGCTGGCTGCGTTTACGGAGCAGCTGCTATCAGGTGAACTAAACGTTGCGTTCAACTTTAACAACTTTAACGGTGCTGCTCTGGTGTGCTGCTTCTGTTATCGGTAAGAACTCCATCAGAAACAGCTGTTAACCTCCAAACCGAGGGTGGAGGCGGAGGCGAGAGGATTCGTCCTGGGCTGAAGCTGCAGCTAGCTTCATGGTGAACTCCCGTCTCTGCACAGCAGTGGTGAAGCAGACATGGGAATCTGCTCAAAGTTGTAGCAAAACCGTACATTCATAGCTGAACAGGCAGTTTCTCACAGTTTTTGTCGTCTGCGACTGAGCTGCTCTCACTCAGAGCTGCTCTGTAATGTAATCTTATGGTGTATCATGTATGTATTAGCTGCAATTCATGGAAGTGAATAAAAAGGAGCATAAAATCATGATTTAAAGCTGTACGCAGGCTTAGATTAATAATCTCATATGCAAGTCCAAGGCTTCAGTGCTTCAGTCAGTCACTGTATGAGAAAAGGAGTTCACTCTTCACAGAAAGCCAAGAGAAATCTCAAGACTACAGTAAGGTTCACCGGATCTTTTAGGATTCATTCTTAATTTCTAATAAGGCAGTTTAATCAGTAGAAAGTGCTCTTATGAAGTACAGTGTCTTTGAGTGTGCAGCGTTAGTTATCATGGCCATGTGCCTCAGAAACCCGAGCTAAACCCGAGGTTCGGTTGCAAACCTGAAAACTGGCCACATAATGAGGCCACCTGCTGATTCCAATGTAGAAAAGTGGGACTTATTAGGGCTTAGAACTAGACAATAAGGATCACAAATCATATCCTGTAATATTTTTGGTTTTTGTCGATTTATAATATTTCTTTAAACATCTGCTGATTTATCTGCAAAGTTATTAAGACTCAGTAGATCAGGGGTGCCCAGCTGTGATTCTCTTGGGCCACAAATAGCCTGTGTTGTTTAAGCTAACTAATGTCATTAGCCTAAAGTAAAATTATGACCAATTACTTAATGTTGCATAGCATTGTGTTTGCTGTTCATCAGTATCTTTAATGGAATGACTGTTTAACTTGTAAAATAAAACTACTCATCAGCAGCTACCTTTCCTTTCTCCAAACTCCACACGTATTAAGCTTGTTGGATGCTCTCAGAGTTTACCTCGCCTGTGGGCATAACTAATGAAGTTCAACTAGGCTCCGCCTCTCTCCCTGCCGCACTCTGCATGCTGTGTTCACATGCAGAGCAGATGTCTGACAGCAGAGTCGCCTACCGCTGCTGTGTTTGTGAAGCAGCAATGCAGGTTCCACTAAGAAATTTTGATGTTGTGCATGTGAAAGGATTTAATTCTGAGCATTTTGAAGGTGTGGCGACCCACCACAGCTGAGCCAATGTAGGCACTGAAGGTTTTATTATATTATTAAACAGTAGCTGTATTTTCTCAACAAAGAATGCAAACAAAATACAGTTTTGCTTACCAACATACAAACCATTCATAATTAATAATTAGGTTAAAAAAGAAGCTTTGAGCGACTCTGAATTAAGAGTTATAGAAGTCGACGCCTATAAGGGAACCAAATCTTTAAAAAGAGCCAGACTTTCCATCACCAGTGCGTCACTGTCCTGTTCTACAGTTGAGATAGGGATAATGTCCTCAGTGACATGACAGACTCTTGCTTTAGTAGTAATAATGCATCATTTCCTACTCTGTTTTGGCAGCATGTGTAATTAAAGTTTAGTGCGTGGCTTGTTTTGTGGTGGGAGGTGGGAGCAGCTTCAGTCCACAGCTTAACTCTTCATGCTGAACATGCTGGCGCTGCTGTAGGTGGTGGAACAGATCAGTCATGCTTGAACCTTTAGTTGGAACCTGTTTTGAATGTTCTCTACATGCGGGGTCTCCAGCCCCCGTCCCTGAGCCCACAATCCTGCAGGTTTTCAATGTTTCTCAAATTAATGGGTCATTGTGCAGAACTACACAGGCTGTTGGATCCATTTAACTTGAGTCAGGTGAGTCAGGTGTGTTAGAGCAGGGAAACAACGAGGACCGACTTTACACACAACCATCACCCTGCTGCTCATCTACAACTTCGAATCCGAACCATCTCCAAATAACCGAGCCAGCTTGCCTCCCGTCTGTATCCATCTCCATGTTGCTGCTGCAGGAGAGAGCAGTGGGGAAGCGATGGAGAAGGGGTGGGTAGCGACTCGGGGAGATGTGGAACAGCAAAGTTGTGTTTTAGTCAAGGAGAACTCTATATTCACACAAACAGTTTTGTCTAATCTTTTATCTCCCGTAAAATGATCAAAAATAAAAAAAACTGGAGATATTGTCTGGCTCATTAAGAGCTTGATGGGTAAACATGTTAAATTTGCATGCTTTTAATGGACATGCCAAAAATGGCCGCTTATTTTGGGATATTAAATTGTTTTTGGGAGAAAAAAAAACAAACAAAAAAAAACATTTAAGTTCAGAGGTACCCAATTTAAAATGCAGCTGCTATGAAAGACTAGTGCAGTGCAAAGTAGCACAGTGTTCAGAAATCACTCCTTTTTTCTTCCTGTCAGTAGGAAAAATGGTTTTTGGGATTAGACCTGGGCCTCCTGAGGATTAAGCAATAGAAGCTTCAAATACACACAAGTAAACTCCATTAATTCTTGGCTTCACCTGCACACTCGCAGTGCTGCAAAGTTTTTTTTTACACCAGCCGTGTTGCTAGTAGCAAATCTGTGTGGAAACGAGTGTTATGCTGTAGAGAATTACATCAGCTCTAGTCATGTTGCAGGAGCTTTTCAGGTAGAAATATCAAGAGGCTAACTCTGTCATTGATGTGACAGTGTGAGGTTGACATGATGTAATGGCCTGCAGTTTGCTGTGGTTGGTGAATCACGACTGCTTCTTTATGTGAAGTAAGCTGTCAGTCGTCCTGATGAAGCTGCTTCCATATTTCATGGTTTAACATTTAATTTTTAATCAGTACCATCATCATCTGTGTGCTGCCCGATGCCTGCAAGTGTTCTTGAAAAGTGAGTGAAATGGATGTTTTTCTTTTACATAATATGTCCCGAGTGAGCACACTGCGATTTGTGAGGCATGCCATTTCCTCAGACGTATAATTTGTGTTTTACCATTGACACCTGTTTGAATGTCTTCTAGTCAAAACCTACAAGATAAATTACAAGGTTTCAGTATTCACGTTTTTTCCAACCAGAAATCTTTAGTAGTTGCCATTGCACTCAGTTAAAAAAAGCAAATCCAGCCTGGATGGAACTTTCCTTTGAATGCCCGCAGATTTCCCTATACACTTCATAAGACCACAAATCAGCCAGCGAACCAAAACCTGAGGGTTAATAAAATGCCATGATGACAATATACTGATGACGGACCAAGCTATGTGGAATAGCATGTTCAGACTTTTGTGCTGGTGTTAGATTACATGTTGCAGGCAGGAACGGTGCAACAATGCAGCCAACATGTAACCCTGTACTGAAATTGGAAAAGCCCTCCTGTGTATTTGTGCAGTCAAATCTGAAAACACAACAATGATTAATTGCAATCAGCTTTAATGAGATTCAAAATCTGCATAATTGTGATGGAGGGTATATACAGACTCACTCTATCTACACTCAGTGCTTTAACTGAAACATAATTATTGGCTAATTAGTGGTTGAATTAAGTCAACACCAACAAAACCGTTATTGAAATGCTAATACATTATTGCACTGTTCTTGCTTCCTTTAAGTAAAAACCATCACTGTGCCCTTGTGTTTTCCAGACCAGCTGAGGAACAGGCTGAAGGAATATGGTCTGGTCACACCTTTCAGCACCGACTCCCACGGACACTACTTGTCGCACCTGCTCTCGGCCACCCACAAGCAGCGCGTCAAGAGGGAGGTTTTCTCCTCAGAGTCTGAGCAGAAACTGTTTTTTAACATCACTGCCTTCGGGAAGGAGTTCCACCTCCGTCTGCGCCCCAACAACAGGCTGGTGGCGCGGGGTGCGATGGTGGAGTGGCACGGTGAGGTGCAGGGATTCGGAAACGTCAGCGACAGCACCGCTAGTTATTCAAGCGATGGTGCCAACCAGACGCAGCCCACCAACGGGACAGAGAGGATACTTCGGCGTGAGCTGCTAAAGACAGACTGCACATTTATTGGTGACATCACAGATGTCCCTGGGGCCTCGGTTGCCATTAACAACTGTGATGGACTGGTAAGTCTTCCTCACCCATAAAACCACTTACTTCCCCACCCCCTGAAAGCTTATTCTTTTTATTACAGAAGTGCCATGACCTTATCAACTGACTCTAAGGGATTTTAGATGTCTGTTGAGCCTTTCTTTACGTCAGCACTCGGCATTTTGATAGCACATTGTTCTTGGAGATGCTCCTTAGGTGTCACGGGTGAGTGGTCTTCTATTGCGCCCACAAACACAGATTTTCCTCCAAACCTCTTCCCAGCATAAAACATGACTTTCTTTTGTGCCTGACAATAGCCTGCGGTCCTATCCTCCCTGTCACCCCTCATAAAACACTCCAACGATAATTGGGGAATGATCTGGGCCAAGATCTCTTGGAGTCAACCATTGAAGCATCTTTGCATTTACGGCAAGAATCAGTTAACCAAATTCCTTCAGTCAAAGCTGAAATACTGCAGAGTTTGAAAAGCAGCACAAAGGATGCATTGTAACTATTCACTGGCAGATGGAGAAATTAAAGGACATGCTTTGTTTTATTTCATATTTTTATTGTTACACAATTATATACAATTCACCAGGAAGGCAGCCATGTGTATATGTTGCTAAAAGGCTGTGATGCAGATATATTTTGATTATGTTTAGTTTATTTATAAGGAGAAAAAGGTGTGCTACGCCTGAATCCCTATTGAGTTGCCATGATTTATATTTCCTCAAAAATGGAGGCTTCAAAAATTCAATTAGTAAATGGACTGTACTTATATAGCACTTTTCCTGTCAGGTTGACCACTCAAAGTGCTTTACACTACATGTCACATTCACCAATTCACACACTCACACTCATGCCCCGATAAGCACAAAGGGAGGCAACATGGGGTTAAGTGTCTTGCCCATGTAGTAGTCAGGGAAAGCCCGGAACTGATCCACCAACCTTCCGGTTGGAAGACGACTTCCTCTTCCTCCTCAGCTAAAGCTGTTAGCAGCATATACACATGGCTGCTTCAGTCTCTCTCGCCATGGAATTATGTATAATTGTGAATCAATAAAAAGATAAAATGCTGGTAATAAAAAGTAAAATAGTGGCGTTGTGGCATTAGCAGAATAGTTGTTTGAGAATACATTATTCACCTCATTGTGAAATGCAGCTTAATGACTTATTCAGTTTTATTTATTGATACGGGGCTAGTTCACAACAAAAGTCTTGTCAAGGCACTTTACAGAGAAATGAAGCCCATCACAAGTTCAACTACAGTTTAAATGGGTCCAAATGAAATCCAATCCATTCATTCAATAATATTTGAGATAAATATTGCCAACAAACAAGCCAACAGATTGTATGAACTAAACTATAACCCTGAAAAGAACTAAATAAAGGTACAAACTGGCTCCTTGTTGCTTCTGACAGTGGTCTATGTTGTTTTTAGATCTTATTACAGCATTTTACTACAAAGATTTAAACTTTGCATCGGGATCAAGAGTATTGTTCTAGTTTTAATTTTACATATGTGATTAATTTGAATAGTTTTATATTCGCTCATAATGTGTCCCCTGCACCTCCCAGAGTTTGTAATGGTGTTTCAAAGGGTTCTGGTTCTGGACTAGAGACACTCGCTTGTGTTTAGTCACATCACATTTGCAGCCTGGTTAACAAAAGCAGTGGTCAAACAAACCAAAATGGTTCATGTGCAAGGAAGATGGGAGACATTGTCCAAGTGTTTTCAAAGTTTGGATGTGAGATCGCATGTCACAGCATAGATCCTCGTGTGTTATTCAGCTAAGATTTAAGCTTTGAGTTGAAGAGAAACCCACTTTTAGTGTCGCTGCTACATGTGTTTGGCTTAAAATCAAACCATGACTGGCTGTTTCACTCTATCATGGCTTAGGTTCTTGGTAGGTGCCCAGTGTATAAATAAAAATTGCCAGGATGTCTTGGTGAATGAGCCATAACCATTAGTGCAATCTAAAATGAGCTCAACTCATGTGTTGTTGTTGGCTTGTTGCTTAGCAACCACAATGTTGGCAAGTAAAACGAGAAAGCAGCTACAGCTTTTTTCACCTCATTAGCTTTAAGTAACCAACAAAACATCCAACTAACCAGCTGAAGTAGTGATTTACAAACATTTAAGTGATCACCACAAACTCTAGTATGTTTTAACTTTGCTCCTCTTAATTCTAGTGAAAGTTTCGTAAGCCACTGTCAACATCTTTGTGTAAATTCCTTGGCTCGCTCTGCCTTGCTTATGACTTCATAAAAAACCCAGAGGTTACCTCAATGAGTTTCATGATTTTGAGTTATTGTAACAGCCAAAAACATTTCAAATATATGAAAAAAAACAAGCAAAAAAAAAAAAAAAAAAAACTACAAAAAAAAATCCAAAACAAAACAAAACAAAAAAACCCATACATTTTTTACCCACTTTCTGTTGAGGTACATTGGCCACCACCTCATGTTAGACAGAATTAGCAAGACAGATGTGATGTTACATGAAAACAAGCAGTTTTGTTCTCCCTCGTTATGCTTCTTTGGTCATGTGACCTACATTTCCACTGCTATGCTGATGACAACCTGTTCTATTTATTAATAAAAAGCTTCGGAAACCAGTCAGCTATTCAAGTTACAAGCTTGTCTCAGACATCAAGGCCCAAATGATATTTACTTATTTTACTTTTGATTTAGACAAACTGAGGGAATTGGTTCTGGAGCAGAAAAACTCAGAGATTCACTGTCTCCACTTCCACCTTGTTTTCTGGTTCTATTGTGAAAAATCTTGGGATCAATTTTTTTTTTTATTTTTATTTTTTATAGAGATTTGTCTTTTGATTTATAGATAAACAGGTTACTAAATCAACCTTTTTTTTATTTTGTGGAATATTGACAAAATCTGAAGTGTCTACTTCCTAAGCGATGTTGAAAAACTGGTTCACACCCTTATCGCTTCTAGGCCTTGAGGACTGTAGTGACACTATCGCTTCAAACAACTCTTTTTAAAAAGTTTTACAATTGCCTCAGATCTACAGGAACAGTGCTGACCGGCACTGCCAGGAGAAGCTATGACTAATTTCCCCTGCCTTAGCATCTCTACATTGGTTGTCTATCCAATTCAGAATAGATTTAAGATTCTTCTTGTTGCATCCAAAGCTCTAAATAGCCCAGCTCTGTACTACCCTGAATATATCATTGTTCCATATTAATTTATCATTACTCTTTGCTCTTGAAGCAATGGCTTGCTTGTCATTCCCAGAATTTCCAAGACCAAAATGAGAAGTCGATCCTTCAGTTTTAAGGTTCCTGTCCTGTGGAACCAGCTTCTAGTTTAGGATCTGCATTCAACTCACTTTCTGCTTTTATGACCAAGCTAAAAACATTTTGAGTTAATCAAGCTTTTACATATATTTTGTAACTTTTTATGCTTATGTATTTTGTCTGTGCGCTTCACATTGTTGAAAGGTGCTGTATAAATGCAGATGAGCTGATAAACTGAAGGGGATAATAACGCTGTGCAGACGTACACGTTTTCTGGAGCTTGGCTGTGTTATCAGGTGCAGCTGTTATTGTTGCATATTATAAGAGAAGTTAGTGAAGAACTTGTAAGAGCTGTCCCCCCCAGGATTACTTAGAAACGAGACTCATGGATCTACTGATGATGATGAATGAGAGAGCCTCGGGGACCTTAACTGAGGTCATTAAGCTGAATGCAAAGTCTGCAGTTTCTTATTTGTGTGTGTGTGTGTGTGTGTGTGTGTGTGTGTGTGTGTGTGTGTGTGTGTGTGTGTGTGTGTGTATGTGTGTGTGTGACTGTGGACTGAGTCTCAGAGGGTGGCTAGAGGGTTTCCTGTGAGGCTTCACTTTATTTTTCTGTACAATACAACTTGTAACAGTTAGCACAAATACAGAGATTCTGACATGCAGATGTAGGTGTGGAAGGGCTGGACGGTGATGCTGGTCTGCAGACATCAGACAGCTTTGACACAATGAGGTTATGTGTTCTCTTAGATCTCTTCAGTTTCTGGGTGTTGATTGTTTGGATAATCCTATCAATTAGTTCTAAGCGATGCTCTGTGATTCTGCCATCTGTTTCTGCTTTGAGAATTAAAATTTTCAGACTTTTCTTTCATATTTTCAGATTGCACCGGGAGAAAGACTTGAATTTTAAAAAGCTGCAACAACCTTTGAGTGGAACGTCCTCTACGTTCATGACAAGATACCTGCAAAGAAACACAAGAAAGTCTGTGATAAGATGGTGCTGTCCATCCCTCAGTACTGATGCCGACTCTTTAAAATTATTTTAAACATCTTTACACCCTTATGATACACAGTTCTACAGTACAGTAATATAGTTTTCACAGCAGTGGTTATAAGATGGTTTATGTTTTGTAGAAGGATAAAGTCAAACGGTTATAAATAAACACTTAATAGATCAGTGCAACATTCTACTGGTTGGGTTAAGAGATTATTTAAGATGGTTAATACAGAGTTTTCTTGTTACTACAATTAATTAAATCTAAAAATTGGATCACAAACTCTTAGCCTCAAACAAAATGAATTCAGGATCAGGTGGTGGCAATAATCTAATATTCTTTGGAATATTAGAGCTTTGGTAGTACTTTCTTCATGATTAGAGAAGTTTATCGTGAAACTAAATATTTATATGGTTTTAACTGTCTTCTTCCTCTAAGATGTGGTGACAGATTAGCTTAGAAGACAACTTAAAACGACTCTGTGCTGCATGCTGCTGTCTGTTCTGTCATGTATCTCCATGTGTTGCTGCATTCAGTGAGAGTTGAGGTTCGTTGAGAAGGTTTTCTTTTCTATCTCTTTTGTCTTTTAAAAATGTCTTTATGGTTTTGCTCATGTTTTACAGCCAATAGTCCGAGTGTTTCCCAGAGTTGAATGATAGAAAAGGGTCAAAATACGAGATCTTCTGGATGAGATGAATTGCCACCATTTCTTGGTCAAGTCTGTGTTTTTTCTTATTGATTAAAAAATGATGATGCACATACAGTCAGGCTTCTGGTAGTGTCAAGTAAATTTTCTTGGCCCACTTCAGGCTCCTTAGTACCAACATGGCCTGGTTTAACCACCACAGTCTATCTGAGTATTGTTGCTGACCATGTCCTTCCCTTTATGACCACAGTGGAGCATCTTCTGATGCTACTTCCAGCAGGATA
>JBAFTB010000013.1:4880498-4892780 GCA_037177355.1 Melanotaenia trifasciata | reverse complement strand
TTATTATTATTATTATTATTATTATTATTATTATTATTATTATTATTAATAATAATAATAATAATAATAATAATAATTTTATTTATAATGCACTTTACATTTTAGATAAAATCTAAAAGTGCTATGAGTTAAAATCAAGAAACTCATAAAAACAAAGAATTTCATAGGCTAATAAATACACTGGGTTATATATGAGCCTTTCTAAATAAAGTTTTCAGGTGTTTTTTAAATGGCTCCACTGTCTATGGCACCCTCAGGTGTTCAGGCAGGGCATTCCCCAGCCATGGAGCAGCAGCCTGAAAGGACCTGTTTTTCCATTGTGCTGAGTCTGGTCCTGGGTGGGTAAAGGCGGTTTGAGTCAGTGGACCAGAGGCGGTGAATGATAGTGCGTGGCGTCAGTAGCTCTGTCAGGTAACCAGGGGCGTGGCCTCAGCAGGTAGATCTGATACTCTATCCTCTGCTGGACTGGGAGCCCAGAGACTGCAAAATGGGGGTGATGTAGTCGTATTTGTGCCTCCTCGTCAGGATGCGGGCAGCTCAGTTCTGGATGTGCTGAAGCTTCTGCAGGCTCCTGCCCAGGATCCCAACAAGGAGGGCGTTACAGTAATCCAGCCTGGAGGAGAGAAAGGCGTGGACCAGCTTTTCAGCATCACTGAGGGAAAGGAAACGACAGAGTTTAGAAATTTCTTTGAAATGAAAAAAAAGACTTTTAAAGAGAAATTGAATGTGGTGGTCAAATGAAAGGTTGGGGTCACAGAGATAGAGAGAGGGATGCAGAGGCTGGGTAATGAAATAGCTGGATTGGACCTGGTGTGGAGGGCCTCTGTTTTTGTGCTGTTAAGTGGTAGAAAATGTTCTGTCATTCATGCCTTTATCTCCTCCAGGCAGGAGGAGAGAGTAAATAAAGTGGCTTTCGGTGAGGTGGGATCAGTCGGCTGGTAGAGTGTATCATCAAAGCAATTCTTGTTTTGTCTTTTAGAATCCCTGGTCTTCGTGAGCCTTATCTATAGCTTTAAGTTCTCACTCTGCTTTAAACTTTTGTCCCTTTTAATGTTCATGTGTGTGGTAGACCTCTTAGTTGATGTTGGCTGTTCAGTCTCTATTTTATAGGTTAAAGGGTAGGTTGGGTAGAAAAGTCAAAATGGTTGAAAAACCATCTTTACACTTACCAAATCTTCCTGAATACAAGCACCACTGGCATTTCTCTAAGCTGTGATTCAGCGCTAGCTAGAAAAAAAAAAAGTATGCTCATCTCTTTGTTCCCTCATGTTTTTGCTGAGATTAAGTTAAGCTTACAGGCAACAGGATAAAGAAAAAAAAGGAGGGTGGACTGATAAGAAAGCAAAACTAAAAAGGTTGAGAACAGCGCTGGTGTTTGCTAACAAGTGGGATACTTTGCAGGTGGCTCATATAACACTGTTAGCTGCTCTTACAGTAATAATGAATGACATTTAGATGTTCTGTATGTTTGAGTTATTTTTAAAGATGATTTTATATAATGTGTATATATATTCTTGAAACCTAAATAAAATAATTGTTTGATTCCAATTCGCTTACAGTGAGTGCTGCCAGGGTGCAGCATTAGCTTCCTGCTAATATGAAGACAAAAACACTTCCAATGAGTATATTTTTGATCATATGCAGTCATTTTTAATCTTGCAATGGAAGTGTGAGAATTTACCTTCTTTAGAAAAGAAACCAAGAGAAAGAAATCATTACTATTGCTTTAATATAAAACCCAGTGGGAGCAGGAGTGTTGGCTTCAATTTCTTCCCCTAAAATTCCCTTCGAGGTAGTTAATAGTGATTCAGAAGCTACAGGTGGGCCTTTAAGAATGCACATAGACACGCATGCACTTTTTAAAAACCTCCATCACAATTCAGCTCCGAACCACAGACCTGCATGCTGTCTCCATCATGTGAAATGCTTGGGCCAGCAACTTTCCACCATTTGTGGTGCATTGCTAGTAATCAGCATGCTGTTGTTGCTGCTGTCACTGCTCATTTTCAACGCTACTGAGGAAGGGAGAAGAACAAGGCTAAAGCAATATTACCCAGATCATAAAATCCAGTGTAATTATTCCAGGTTTTATGTGCCCTATGAAGCTAAAAAAAATCCCTTACATGACTAAACAAACTGTACAGTGGTACAGAAATGACAGTGCTCACAGTACAATGAAAAAGCCACAGAAGACCATGGGTCTTGCTTCAATCAAACTCATATCCAGAACCAAATAGAAAGATCATGTACAACAACAGAACAACAAACATTTTTCATTTCACATGGAAAATTTGATTTCCACCATGAATTATGTTTAGCATTAATGGCTTTGGTCATGCATTGTTTTTTGTTTGGTGAGGACACGCATCAGACATGTTTTCTGTGAAAAATGTTTCATGTGGTCAAAGAACTGACATTTTTCCATCTGATAGGAACCACGTTGGATGAACAGCTGCCAAACTTTGCTATGAGACTCAGTGAATCCATGACCGAGGGTCATGCTGAATTTAACTGTTGTGCTTTTGATGTTATTATTCATATCAGTAATGTGCTATTTGTAATTTGGTAACAGACCCAGTGTGCATTGCTTCAGTGGCCTCAAGCCTTTCTGCTGCACCAAATGATATTTTAACACACATGGTGAATTTTCAGCATGCTTTCTAGGTTATGTAAATAACATTCTTCATTTAATTGTAATTCAGTGTTTAAATGGGAAACATCAGGATGCAAGAATTCATGTGGATGTTGCAGCACTTTGACTTCCCTAACTAATATTGCCAACTTAGCAAACACCGTTTCCATGGCAACAACAATCCCTGATAGGGGTAAGCTACCCCAGCAGGACAATGTTCCCCTCAACAACACAAAAAATGCTTTAAAATAGCTTACTGAAGAAGGTGAAGAGCCACCCTGCCCACAAACTCCCCAGATTCCAGTTAGAGCAACCCCAATCTGCAGATATTCCCACACAGGATGGATTAGCAGCCAACATGTCAGCGCCAGACACCACAGGATACTGAGTGAAGCCCTGTAGCCCAGTTTTCATTGGTGCTCTTCATTGGCTTTTTGAAGAAAACAAGACGAAAAGGTGAAATTAAAGTGTAAAAATTAAGAAAAAATAAAGCTGTTTTTGATCATTGGTGGTGAAATGATCTCAGAATCAGATTAAACATAAGAGATTTAAGTGGATGCATCTGTGTATCCCTCCGCACACTCCAGTCTACCAGTTGATGGTTTTCCCCCTTTAAGCTGATTGCTAACCACCAAGAAAACCCAAAGGGGGGAAACAAAAAGCAAAAAATACAATGGTTTGCGAGTGGACTGGCAAAGGAAACTGAGGATTCAAAATGAAGTAGAGGTTACAACTGCAGTTTATAACATTAACAAATTACATCCTGATCGAGATCTATCGGTACAGAAAATAACAATGTGATGATACATTTGCCATGTCACCCAGCTCTAGTGCAGCCTCTCCTACCACCCTCTGGTGACTCCATCTGCCGTAGTTTATTAGCTTGAAAGCAGTCAATGGACATGAGTCTGATTCTGATTTCCTCTTAGTAACTTCTCCAAGGATCACTTCAGATTTGTTTAGCTTGGAAACAAAAACCCCAGTAGTGTCCACAAGTTGTAGCTGTGTGTTGCTCACTGGAGGACCTGCAGGTGCTTTTAAAGGTTAGGACTGATCCCATTTAAATTATAACTTATATTAGACCTTAATTATATTGATGGCAATTATCTAAGAATCTGTCACAAGACATTTTTCCACATGGTATATTGGTGTGAAAGTAGGTGATAACACTGACAATCTGCATTATGAACAAAGGTTAAGACACAAAAATAGCCTGTAGATATACTCTACAGCCACTTTATTAGGTACACCTTACTAGTTCCAGGTTGGACCCACTGTCACCTTCAGAACTACCTTAATTCTTGGTGGGATATATTCAACAAGGTGTTAGAAACATTTCTCAAAGGTTTTTGCTTCATATTGACATGATAGCATCACTCACATCCATGATGAGAATCTCCACCACGTCCCAAAGCTGCTCTACTGGACTGAGATCTGGTGACTGTGGAGGCCGTTGGAGTCCAGTGAACTCACTGTCATGTTCTAGAAAGCAGGTGGAGATGATCTGAGCTTTGTGACATGGTGGAAGTAGCCATCAGAAGATGCTACATTGTGGTCATAAAGGGATGGACATGGTCAGCAGCAATACTCAGGTAGGCTGTGGTGGTTAAACCAGGCCACGTTGGTACCATGCCAGGAAAATATCTCATGCATCATTACACCACCAGAAGCCTGAACCGTACCATCTAAATGTTACAGCTGAAATGACATGTTCAAAGTCATTTAAGTCTTTCTTCCTCATTCTGATGCTCAGTTTGAACTTCAGCAAGTCATCTTGACCATGTCTACATGACTAGATGGTAATGAGTTGCTGCCATGTGACTGATTGATTAGCTATTTGTGTAAAGAAAACAAGTGTAACTATAAAGGGACCAGTGAGTGGATGTACAAACATAATCCATCCTCTTGACTGAGCTTCTTAGAGAATGCTGCAGCTGAACTTGAGCAGTCGGGCGATACTTTAAGCCTCTGTCACAAATAAATCTGTCTTTTTGACAGTCTGTTTGATCACGCTTGCAGCTCCTCTGTCTTCTGTTCTCAGAGTTGTCAGCGTGGTGTTTTAACATCTGCTAATGATGCAGCATTGACACCATTGATGGATTTAAAAAAATTACAAACACGACAGTGAGGTGATTTAATGGCTCTGACTCAGGACTCTGACTTCACTTTGGGCTGAAATCTGCCCTGACTGTTGTGACTTAACTGTCTCTTTGTTGACGAGCATTTATTCCCCGTCTTTGAACTCTCCCATGTAAGAAGAGCGTTTGCTTTTCAGGCTTAAACTTGATCCGAAGTGCTCGTTTAACATAAAGTCCCACGGAGAAGAAAAAGAAAAAAAAAAAATCAGTTTAACATTAAACTTCCATTTCAGGTTTTATGGCTCCCTTGATCTTTTTGACCCACTTTGTTTTACCCCTTACTAGTTTTGCCACATGAGTCAAATTACTTTTCACCTCAGAGTAGATTTTATGCAAATTCCTGTCCTTACTCTTGATGCGTGTTTCTGTATATTTTAAACATATAATGCAGTTATGTAGGCCAACCCTGCAGCCCCACTAGAAATAAATAAAAGGAACCACAGCCCTTGTCTTTAAAGCAAGATGCTGCATATTGTTGCTGAAATGCCTTTGATACTTTAATGAGGACACTGCATGCGTTTCCTGTCAGACGAGATCACATTTATGATTATAAATGTATAAACCTGCATCGTCACATGAAAGGCTGCCCTACATTTCCATACACATGTACACATCTGTCTACATAATTTGTCATTATTGCATTACAGCAGTGTCCCTCTGACTTTAGTGGATCATGTGCATTATGAGTGTGTATTAATGCTGTCAGAGCAGACAGTAGATTTCCACTCTGGGGTGGAAGGCGAGTTGCCTGTTGCCTACCTCTGTGCCATATTTAGCCTGCGGTGGCTCTGGCTGGCCTCGTTGCCACCTTGCCGTGCAGTGCAACGTGTGGGCAGGCGCTGACCGGGGGCCCCGTCTCCTGGGCTGCTGTTCCTGTATGGCTTGGGCTCCCATGGGACTGGATTTCGGGGTGGGGTGAGGCGAGGCAGTGGCGGGCTAGCCGCTGACTGAAGCACACTAGTGGTCTTAAGGAGCACTGCTGAGGGGAAGTCCTGTGCGTTTGAAGTAGGGACCTCAGAAAACCTGTTTACTCAGGAGAGGGAGGTGTACAGTGTGTGTGAGTGTGTGTGTGTGTGTGTGGGGGGGGTTAAGCTGGCCCACGGCACAAGAATGCCTGTGTCATGACGGGAGCGGTGAAGAGGAGGAATGTACTCCACAATCCCAACTCTGTAGGAGCCGGGCCACAGCTGAGGTGGCAGCCATTTCTTCCTATTTATTTTAGCTCCCTCTCCACTCAATCACTGGCCCTGTCTGCGGCCCAAAGCATCCCTGCAAAAATGAAAAATGGCCTGTGCTTTTATTTATGGCTTAATATTTCCAAGTTTTTACCATAGCCATCTTCACACAGTGTGGATGAAATCTGAAACTGCATTTTTTGCTTTAATCTCATGTTTATTCAGTGGAAATTCATAGAGCGCTGAGGAGCTGTTGGCAAGAAGCTTTAGTTCTCTTTAGGTACATTCATACAGAGGAGGCTCTGACTGGAATCATTGTTTGGTTTTTCTCACTAAATATGTTCTGGATGCTTTACAAGAGAGATGTGAATTCAGTTATTTCAATCAGTTGATAACTACCAAGATGTCTGAACCTTTGAAGGCCCAAAAAGCTCATTTTTATTGTAGATCTGTGGCTACATTATTTGTTTTTTAATTTATACTTTAATAATCCCAACTGGGAAATTATTTTTCTGCATTTGACCCATCCAAGTTGGGAAAAAGATGGAGATTGAGAGTCTTTCTCAGGGGCTCACAAGGTGCTCTCAGAGACACGGTTCTGGTCCTGGCACTGGCTCCTTTCTCGAGTCTTTTCTGTGCTTTCTGGTGAACCAGCCCGCATTCACACCAGTTTAATGAGAACCAAAGTGAGTCAATTTTAAAATATAGAAGCAAAATATACAGTTTGTAAAATTTTGTCCTGACATTTTAAAGTTATCAGGCTCCATTATGGTTTCCTGAAATAAATAATATATTCAGAGGACCGAGTGAATTTCACGAGATGATAGGATGTCAGCATAAGCTTATATAAATCTCCTACCAAAACTGAAAATGGCTATCAGGCCAGCTATCAGCTGATGTGAGCATTATTTTCAATAGTCATCCAATTGTCTTCATCTGAGGAAGGTGGTGTCAGCTGCGGTGATTGTCCACCAGCTGGAAAGATGGTCATCTGACACCACATCCAGCTTCTATCCAGCTTCTTGAACCACTATTTTTTTGGTGCCCAGTGGAACTAAATTTTTTTCAATGTTCAAAATTAAGCCTGGGAACCGGCACTATGCTGGTACCACCACTTGATTTGGGAGTTTTTACAACTTGTTCTAGATCAGGGATGCTGACACACACGCACGCACACACACACACACATATATATATATAGTGATTAGGGGAAGGGGTGTCCATGCCTTTATGTGATTTGTACACTTGACCCGGTTATTTATACTTAACGAGAAACTTCAGGGCGGAGTCCATGGCTGTGTTCGAATGTGCACTCTACTTCCTACATAGTGCCCTATATAGGGGTCACACCATTTTGTAAAGGTATCTGAATGTCCAGAGAGAAAAAGGTAGGGCACTAAAAATTACCCACAATGCATCTTGAAAAGTAGTGAGCATCAATGGTCACTAGACGGGTCACTATAGACCACAATGCATTGCGGGCAGAAGCTCAACATGATGCAAGGAGTTGAAAAATCATTTTTATTGACTAGATATGCAACAAAGAATAAAATAAAACATAAGGAATAAAAATAAAAATATTTACACACAACTTTGGATTGGATTTGGAATGACATCTTGACGCGCATTGTGGTTGCCATGGTGATGGTTGGTAGTCACGTGGTTTGTGGCGAGGAGCTTCTTGTCCGAATTGCCAAAAGAATGAGTGCACCATGTGGTGTTCTATATAGTGCAGCCCTATGTAGTGAACGAGGGGTTAGGGAGTAGGGTGGACATTCGGACACAGCCCATGTCTATTTTTGCTATGTGTTGCTTAGATTTTCGTACTTCCTCATTACCTCAACCAGCTGTTCCTTAAAACTATCCATTCAACTTGAGTCGCACCAGGGGAAAGCAGAAATGACACCTTTCCACCTCACGCTTTTCCGCGTTAACCGCACCCACTTTAAATCTTCGACCAATGACAAAACTGTTCTTAGAAGCCAGACATGAAAACAGTTCTGCTCATCTGATGTGGTAGATCATGGGTCTTTAGTCCTGGTCCTCGAGGGCTGGTGTTGCAGGTTTTAGAAGATTATATAACCTCCACCTTGGTGAAGATAATAATAATAATAATAATAATAATAATAATAATAATAATAATAATAATACAGATATATGACAGATATAAGCAGTAGATTTTCATTTTTTGCCCACCCTTCCCCCAAAAAAAGAGTAAAAGATTTAAAAAAAAATATTGATGGATTATTAAACGTGAACTATTAATAAAAAGTCTAATCTGCATAATGAAGTGTGTAAAACAAAGCATTTTTCCATTTATTCTCTTTCAGTTGTCCTCTGTATGTATGGACCATAATAAGTAGTATATGTCTGCTGGAGCCTGAAATCATGGCGAGCATACAGAAGGAGCACCCTCTCCTGGTCTCATGTCATTTTCAGATTGCACTAAACTAACTAAAGTATAATTCTCCCCTGTGGTTGCAACCAAACATAACAATATGCAGGCATAATAACAGCCTTACTGTGAACCAGGAGCTCTAGTAAAGCAAAGCTGTGGAGCTCAGGAAAACACTGATGATTCACTCAAACTGCTGCCAAGATTTCAACCTGCCACTCTCTGCCAGGCTGACCAGCTGATGCCCAAAGGAAAGTTTTTACTTCGGTTATTATAATGGAAAGAGCAATCTTCAGTGTTGAGTGGGTGGGCATCTCAGAGTGCGAGTCGTTTCTCTTGTCAGGGCTGCAGAGGAGACCAGATAAAGGATTTCATATCCGTCGTGCTGCCTTAGAGATTTCAAAGAGATGACCTTACGCTGCGCTGTCACAGTGTACAGTTAAGCAGCATTACGGGGAAGTTAAATTCCATCAGAAAGGAAGTACTATCAATTTCTTGGTCTGATTGAGTTGCAGGGGGGGTTGCAGAGGGGACCGAATTCTGTCAAGTCAGATAATTCACTTCATTTTCATCTGAAGGGAAGACAGAAATTTGCTTTGAAGTCAGATTTTCCTTTTTTTCAGCACAGAGGATAATCTGTGAGCTGTAAAAATGATTTATAATGTAACTATAAACAGTTTTGTCTGCTACTGGCAGTGAATCACATCAACCTTTGTTGTGTAGAGGCAAGTTCTGGTTTGACCTGCAATGTTGGAGCTGCTTTAATATTGTCATGCACCTTTTTCTCCATCCACACTCAAAGATTTTGAGCCTTAACTTTGGCTTTCGGGGCATCATGAGCTCAAATCTGTTCAGTGTTTCCTCGACAGCATCTGTCAGTTAAGGCCTAATTAGGATAATCCAGCTAGGGAAAAGGGGGTGGGACTATTAAGATCTGGGGTAACACACAGAGAGAAAACCAAATTCAAAACACACAAAAAGAAACCCAGAGCACAACAAAGGCACCAATAAACAGCGGTAAGCTAGGCCATCAAAACTAACGGTTTTCACAAGCGCCACAGTTTACAGCTCAAAACCCAAAGCTCAAGGTCTAAACCAGGGCTGTCAAACATACGGCCCAAGGGCCAAAACCAGCCCGCCAGAGGGTCCAAACTAGAAAAGAAGACATTATCATTGCTCCTGTAAAGTTACTCTGATCATAACATGAAGTTCTTCACTTCCTGATGCCTGTAATTCAAAGTTTTGTGATTTTGTGGATCAGTTGTGATTTATAAGTTGTAATGCATGAGTAAATGTTTAAAATAGCATATATGAATGCTAAATGAACCAAAATAAAGTAAATGTGAAAATATTAATTAAAACATAATACATATAAAAATATTATATATTTTTAGAGACAAAAATGAAAAATACATAAAAAGTATAAAATCGTATAGGAAAAATAAATTATTTAATTAAAAAAAATATAAATAATAAAAATTCAGAAAATTTATAAGATGTATACAAATATTTAACATATAATAAATATATACAATAAAATGAAAATGATAAATGTAAATGTGTAACTGAAGCAAAATATTGTAAAAACTAGTTTAGTTACTTTCTGTCTGGTGTAGCCTTGTTTTTTATTTTCTTCACTCTATTTTTCTCTTTTGTTTGTCTCCTTTCTTTTGCCCCCACCGCTCTTCTCAGGTCCAGCATTAATATGTCAATTCAGCAATAAACAAATTTGAAAATAAAGAATAATAGATATACAGAGGGGCTTCTCTTGGCAAAGTAAATTTCTGTGGAACAACACAGCAGCCACCATCCTGCTTGCTATGACGCTGGACAGGACTAGGTTAAAAATATTGTTAATATCTTGATAATATATTTCTTTGCACTAAAACAAAAGGAAGAATGCTGGGTTTTTCTTCCTGGTCTGCCCGACTCTAAATCAAATTGCAATGTATGTGGCCCCTGAATTAGTTAGACACCGCTGGTCTAGCCCAAAGTCCTCAATGTCTAATTTCAGCTGGCCTGAATGAAAGCCTGCAGCATGGTTTAATTGTGGGGGACAGCAGACGGTGAATCTCCTGTTTGTGACCACAAAAAACTTTAATTAGGCACACATACTGACCAGGGGCCATAACAGACATGGTTAATTTTCCTGTTGGAAGAAGCCATCAGAAGATGTTACACTGTGGTCATAAAGGGATGGACATGGTCAGCAGCAGCCTGAACTGTTGATCCAAGGCAGGATGGATCCATGTTTCCATGATGTTTCCACCAAGTTCTGAGCCTAGCATCTGAATGTGGAGCTGAAATGGAGACTCATGAAACCAGGAAATGTTTTTCCATCTTCTGTTGTCCTGTTCTAGTGATCCTGTATGAAATGGATCTGTTCATGGCTGACAGGAGCAGCTTCCTGTTGCCTTTCTATCACCTCCAACCAGTCTGCTCATTTACTTCTAAAATCAACAAGGTGTTTTGGTCCAGAAAACTGCTCCTCACTGGTTAATATTTTCTCTTTTCTCTGTAAACCCTAGAGATGGTCTTGTGTGAAAATCCCAGTAAATCAGCAGCTTGTAAAACACCTTCTGGCATCAACACCCATGTTCAAAGTCACGTAAACCCCTTCTTCCTCATTCTAACGCTCAGTTTGAACTTTAGCAAGTCCTCATCCATACTAGACGTATCGAGTCGCTGCCATGTGACTGTGCTCATAAGCCTGTGCTATCATGGTTGAAGCTTCTTTAAGGACCTTAGCTCTTCAGAAACGATAGAGGACAAAACATAGCATTGACTGGTAATTTAATACCATTTAATACCATTTGTCATGTGATATGTTAAAAGAAAAATCAAAGGCATTTCTGTAAGTTACGTTTCAACTTTAACGAACTTTTCCTTCTACAGTTAAAGCCTATGTCTTTCCTGTTCTGTTCTCTGTAGAACCAGAGCTCGATGTTCCTGGAACCCTGGATTCAGTAACCCGGCAGGTCAATGAGACCGTCCGGCGCCGCAGACGGCGAGACGCTGGAGAGGATGACTACAATATTGAAATCTTGCTGGGAGTTGATGATTCAGTGGTTCGATTCCACGGCAAAGAGCATGTCCAGAATTACCTCCTCACTCTGATGAACATCGTAAGTCTCTTCAGTTTGTTCTCCTTGCTCATCTGTGTGTTAACACACTGTTCAGTCAGAGTTGTGTATACGCTTTGTTCTTTAGGTGACACAACACAGATGATTTTTGACTCTGTTTGTTTGCCTTTATACCAAATCAAATAATTCTAAAAAACAGCTTTGATTCCAACCACTTGAAGCCTCATAACAAGCCACAAGTTCAAGGCTCATGCTAATAAAAGTTTGTTTGAGTGTAAACACTCACCACAGATTTGTTATTTATTCAAGTACAGGTAAGTGTAAATGCAAAAAAAAAGTGTTTCCATTACACTTTTGTAAATACTTTTATATCCACACATCTGAAAAACCACCTCATGAGAGCGTAAAAACTTTTCAGCGATATTTGAGAGGTTTTTCAAAATGTAGGTGTTTCATTACCATTTTTATTGGTATATTTAGGTTTTGTGCAGTTCTAGGGGTGATGGAATCGCACCTGTTGAGAATAATAAACTACGTTCTTTCACGTCGGTCTCCAAAAGTCTCCAATAATACCAGACAAAGTTGCCTGATTAGTTGCTAGTAGCTTTTTTGAAAAGAAAAGTTGCTAGAGGGGTCTAAAAACTCTCTAAATATAGCGACAAAGTCGCTAAGTTGGCAACACTGCATCATCCGTGCTGGATCTTTTCTCCAGACCAAAACACGTTTCATTCTCTTTAACGATTTAAAATCAGATCAAGGGAGAGTGCCACAATGGTGCTGGGAATGTACCGTATATTACCAAATAGTAGCCCGGGCGTTTATTTCACAAAATCGATTTGGAGACCGGGCGTTTAAAAGA
>JBAFTB010000013.1:4860317-4879574 GCA_037177355.1 Melanotaenia trifasciata | reverse complement strand
TATATATTTTTTTTTTTTTTTCAGTTTTATAGAATTATGTTTTAAAGAAATTGTAAATATTGGATTATTATGTCACTGGGCCAAATAATACAATAAAACCTTGAAAATAAAAAGTTACAGAATTGAATGCTCCTATGAGATCATTTTAATTGTCAGTAAGCAGATCTCTGACCAACCAAATGTGCATCTGATGTGTGTATATTTCTAACTGGCCTCATGCCCTGACATACCTGCAGTGACTCCTGGTCTGTCAGAGACTGGCGCTCTTTGTGCAGCATCACTGTCAGCTGCACCATCAGACAGGACACATGTCAGTGTCACCTCTCTAAATATTTCTTGAATGTTTTGAACTTCTTGTGAGTCTACCAGTTCCTTTCCCCCTCCAGCTGTCGTGCTGAAGCTTCTACTTTGGACAGGATGTCACTACTGCTGAGCTATTCCTTTATTTTTTTTTTTTTTGGATTGATACTGAACAACTAAAATTCTCACCCTATATTCACCACCAGAATCATGCTGCCGGTTCTTGAGGTACTTGGAAAAATTTTAAATGTTTCCTACCTTTATTGAAATTTCTTTCTCACACAGTTAACATTTTATTTTTAACCAGATGATTATTTGACTCAAGGCAAATATAAGCAATTTTTTCTTGTAAATTCTACTTTTCCCTTAAAAAAAAAAAACACAAAAAAAGTATTTATTTAATGTGTATTTTTCCAATTTGAATTAATTAACTACAAAGCTCATTAATTAGTAAAATCTGTATTTATATTTTTCATTGTGGCACTTTTTTTCCTTCCATCCTTAAAAAAACAAGGAATTTGTTGTTTTCATTCCCATTAAAACCATTACAAATTTTAAAAACTAAATAAAGAACTTTAAATCAATCATTAAACACACAGGAAGCTAATGCAGAGATTGTAAAACTGGTGTAAAAATGAAATTTATTCCTAGTGTTTGTGAGCACACAAGCAGCTGGATTTTGCAGCTGTAATGGACACACCAGTAATAACTAGAAGAATCATATCAGAATTTTTATTAGTCTCTTTTCAACATTCTTGGCCAATAACTTGACAAAGTCCTTATTTCTGCTGGTGTCATGACTTTTATGCTCTATTGATTAAATGCACTGACAGCATTGACAGAGAAATATCATTAGCAAGACAGTACTGGATGAATGCTGTATTATGACCAAGAACATGAAGGTAGAAATGGCAGAGATAAAATTCCTGGGAAGATGTGTTGGCATGGCGACCCTGACATGCATGATCACTTGCAACCTGGCAACAAGCAACCTGTGCAAACATGCTGAGGTTACGAAGGAGGGATGTTTGTTCTCTGAGTACATTATATGCTGCATTCACTTACACTTAGACAGCCGAGGTTTACCGTGGTAAAGGGAGCCCTGACCTAGAATCTGACCTCTGACTGTTACCACTGTAATAATCTTGCTATTGGATGCTGTGTAAATTACAACTACAGCCTTTAAGTCATCGGTTCCACAAGCTTCAATAACACAATGCAGAAAAAGAAGCACAAGTCCTCCTCAGGATTTCTCCTCTTAGTCCAAGATAAGGACAAAACTCTGAGACTGAGTTGTCAGGAAGAGATGACCCAATTTCCTAAATAGGTGTGAAATTAAATGTGACTCATTTCTTTAATATTTCAGGCAAAGTTACATTTCTTTAATACTTTGGAAATTGAATTTCTGGGTTCCTGGGGCCTGGGTTCCGGCCATGTTCCTATATGAGGGGACCCTGGGGAAGACCCAAGACATGCTGGAGGAATTACATGTCTAAACTGGGCTGGAACGCCTCAGGATTCCCCCGGATGAGCTGGAAAATGTCGCCTGAGAGAGAGAAAACTAGGCTTCCTTGCATAGGCAGCTACCCCTGAAGCACAAGCTGTCTAGCCTTCCAGCCTTGATTACGGATGAAGTACTTTCCTTGTTGTTTTTTTTCCAAACATGCCATTGCTCTGCAACGTTCGGCCATTTTAATCACCTTCCACACCAAATTAACATCATTTAGAGCCACAAAACCTTTTATGATTATTAAAACAAACTTTAAATAAACAAAACTATTAACATTTTATTACTTTTTATGTGCCATGACAAAAGGAAATGCCAAACCTGCAACACCTTCAGCACTGTCTGCTCAACATTGTCAACATTGCTTGAGGTGATTGAGTCTGCTGGAGCAGCTGGTCCAGTCCTTGCTAAAAATCTGCTGTATAGTATTTTAACATGTGTCCTTAGTAAAAATAATAATAATAATAATAAAGCCACTTTTAAGGCAAAAACTTATGCATCAGATGAATTTTTGTCTATGCACTGGGGTTCAGTGAGGTCAGTGAGCAGGTGGAGCTACAGTAGTGGACTTAATGTCTGTAACCCTGATTTTTCCTGCAACATTTAATTAATAAAACACGTCTGAGAAACACAACAGGGCAGATGATTTGTCCCCATTAAAAATAAAATGCTGTATGTTGTTAATTTAACTTTGGCTTCATCGAAGGACAGGACTCGGCCAGAATCTCGCCGATGACATTTTTACCACAGGCTGGAGTAAGATGTCCATGCATCGCTTCCGGCACCGTGCCTGATCTCCGGCACCGTGCCTGATCTCCGGCATGCAAAAAAACAAAGGAAAGGAAATTTAACAACTTGATGTGTGCACAAATGTTGTTGTGTTTAGTTCATCTGCCAATCATCACTAACCAATCAGAAGTTGAGCTGGGCCTTGGAAAAGGTGTGGGTGAGGTCCAGCTGCGGTTTACATCTGTCGGCTGTTAAGATGCGATGGAGCAGAGACGTTGGTGAGACTGTAGCTGGAAGCCTTGGTACCTCAGTTTTGTTGGTGGGGTGGAGGGTAAGCTTGTGAAGTCTGGTTATTACCTGATATTTATGCCACATATTTTTAGACACACACTCTCTGTCACTCACCTGCGTGAGCGTGCACACCCGTCTGCACATCGGGGCGAAGGAGAATTGTGAGCGTACAACCATGTACAGTCTGAAATGACATGCAGTCATTTAAATGAGGAAAATAATATCAGGCCGTTTAGTTGCTCAACTCTGTCTATGAGTGTGGATGAAGGAAAGCTCAGAGACGCAGTTGATGAAGTTAGCTTCTGATCGGTGAGATACATAAAGGGCGAACCCACTGCTTTTTGGGGACCCAGACCACGTTAGACTAGATCCTGCTGAAAAAAAACTCCCACTTACGATGTTGAAATCTGGACTGAATTATTCTACGTTGCATGAAGATTCATGAACACACGCTTAAGTTTATAATTGTTAAAACTTTTACTGTATTTGTGAAAATGCAAAACAAAAAAACATTTGTTTTTTTATATTTTATTTTTTTCCTTTGGCATGCCGAGCACATTAGACCAGGTCCTGCCAAAAAACTGCAAGACTTGGGATGTTCGTATCTTGACTAAATTATTCTGAATTATTGAACGGAGCTGATAGATTCGTTAAGTGTCAGACATTTGAAACCTTTATTTTATTTATGAGAACGTCCTTTTCTCTGTGGCTTAGTTTTATTGACTGAACCTGAAATAATTGAGTCTGCAGGCAGCAGCATTGTGACATTATTACAGACCTTCAAGCACAGAGGGGCATGCCATCATCTTCCTGGCGAGGATAATTCAGCCTTTCTTTGAACATTTGTTGTGGCTGAATAATTGCACCTCAGCGGGTTTATTTCATCAAGATGCATTTCATGGGCATTTTTTGGCGATCCATTCACACCATCGTCTGTCTCAGGAGGCAGTTTTTGCTCATTACCTTGTCGAAGATGAAAAGCCACAGGAAAACCTCTTAAGTGTTTGGAGAAACGTGCACCCCAGTTTCCTCCAATCCGATGGGATCAAAGAGGAGGGGATCGAAGCCTCCCTGAGCGCATGGGGGTGGGTTGAAGGTGATCATGAACATACAATGTGATGACATGTTGTCAGGAACAAGAATTAGAAAAAAAACATTTAGCAACAGACTAAAAAAACATCAAATGACCAGCAGGTTTTGTTTTCAGAGGATCTGGAGCTCCTGTGCAGGATGGAAGTGAATTATAATTCAGTTCTAGATGAGCTGTTCCAGCAGGGGTCCCCGCTGGCTTAGGCAGCAGGCAGCCGCCCTCTGGCCTCTGAACACTGATTATTTGTGATTGGCAGCAACACCTTGTTTCAGCCTGCCATATCCAGACCAATGTGCAGCTCTAGCTCTAACTGGCTCCATCCCTTCTTCTCTCACAACATCCATACATCCTTTTTGCATCCTTCTACCTTGTCTTCCAGCCTATTTTCCCTCCTGTCTTTCCTACTTGTAAATTTGTGTATATTTATAGCACTTCTATGCTAAGAGCTCTTCTCGCCTCCCTTCTCAGCCTCTACTTCCTCTCTCCTTCCCTTTTATCTCCCCTTTGTTCTCTCAGTTTCTTTCCCCATGCATTTACTTTTTTCAATCCATTGTCTTTCTTTCATCTTTTTCTTTTTTCATCTCCTCCCACTCATTTCTTGCCTCCTACTTTTTGGGCTTTTTCATCTCCTCTCATTTTCTTCTTTCCATCTTCTCGTGTCCACTCACCTCGGCTTATCCTCCCTACATCTCCTCCTTTTCAACTTCCTCCGCTCATTGTCATCTTTTTGCCCTCATCACCTTTTTATTTCGTCATCTACTCCCTTACACTTTCTCCCTTGTTGTTCTCTTTGATCCGTGCTGTTAATCAGGAAAAAGCCGCTTCTTCCTCACACACATCGTCCTCCTGAGGATTGTAAGCGTTGGCGCAGTTAATGAGCTTGTATGTTTGCATGTGTTTGTGTCTGTTTGTCTTCGGCGCTGACATGGAGGCCACAACTTTAAGCAACAACAGCTTAATTTCCAGCGTTTGGCTTCCAGTCTGCTTCAGCAAATGAGCTGTGAATCAAATGTTGTATTGGCCGTCGTTAATGAAGCTCCATTAGCGAGTGCAGACTTTTGGAAAGTCAGTGTTGTTTATTTTTAGGACAGTTTGTCTGATATAAAATCAATGCTAGTGGCCATTGGGTATTCTTATTTTATCCTCAACTGTTTATCCATCTGCATCCCTCTCTTGCATAGCTGCCCTGCACATACAGCTCCACTCCTCTGGTTGGTCAAATGCCAGATTTATTCAGTTCCATTTATAAACAACCCAAAAAAAATGGCTTACAAATATATTTAAGAAGTTTTTATTTATTTATTTATATCTTTTTTGCATTTTTATCTGGCTGGATCTCAGAATGAAGGAGATTTGTGACTTGAAGGTCTTGCATCATCTTCACTTCAGGATTTTCTTTTCTCCAGCAGTCTCTAACAAAAATTGGTGAACATGAATCAGCTTCAGTCTTTGTGCACATAAAATAAAATAAAAAAAGCACAGAAATGTCTTATGCAATCAGCTTTTCCTCTCAGACTGCTGAGGATTGATTCTGGCTTTCCATTTGGCTCACATGTCATGATAAAAGAACTTACTCATCACCTCACCACTGACACCTCCGACCAACATCACCTTCAGTTTTATCTTTTAAGATTATTAACTGCATTTTTTACACATTTAATCATGTGAAAAATTATTTTAAACTCATTCGTCTTCTCAAGACACCAACAGAGGATGATGGCAGGACCATCATCACCATCATGGTCCTCCAAGTGAAAGTTCTCTTTAAAATCTAAGTGATGCTTGAGTTTTATCGCCCTCTATTGGTGTCTATTAGGTACTGCAGCAATATTTGCATTGGAACTTACCTGCACACTGAGCTTCAGCTCTGTTTGGAACATTTGAAATGAATTTAGCTTCATAAAGACAGATTTAAGATGAGAGAAACTACATTTATCCCAGAGTTTGGAAGTTTATATTACAGCAGCATCAATTTTTCTCAAGTATAGTACAAACATACGAGTTCCTCTTGAGGGACAAAATTTTTTTCGAATTGCATCAAAATGATTTTGTGGAAAAATTAGTGATATCTGCAGACATTAAAGTGTAATCCATTGAGCCTGTATAATATTGTGATCAGACTTGTGATTTACACCCCTAACACACACAATTTCTAAACGAATAAGTATTTACAGGGATGCAAAATATGTTATTGTAAAAATTCCATCTAAAAATGCACATTGTGCCATCTTCATAAGACACAGGACAAAGTGTGTAGAGTGCATGCAAAGCTTTCATGCAACACTGCTATCTGAGGCTGACAGAGGTTGACATGAAGGACCTGGGATAGCATTCAGTGGTCCATCCAGTCAGATAATCTTCTACCAGCTTCCCTCTGAGCTGTGCTGGTCGAATTTATAGCACTAGATAAGTTTAAAAAAAAACAAAACAAAAAAAAAACAAACAAAACCTTCCAAGAGATTCCAGTGTTGTTCAGCTTCAGAGAGCAAGGCAGGTTTATTTGTTTGTACATGTCATGTACAAGACAACTTAAAGTGCTTTATGTAAAGGAGAATTAAAATAAACCAGAAAGAATAAAAGAAATGGAAGAGAAAAAGAACAAGCTTAAACAGATAGAAATAAACAAGAATAATAAGAAAACATACATACAGTGATGTATGTATATAAACAGATATAAACAGACGATCATCTTCTCTCTTCGGAAGTAAAATGTGCAGCAGTTGCTGCGACTTTTCTTTCTACTTTTGGAGAAAGGAAATCTATTATACATGCATGCCCCTGCACAGGTTCTGATTTAGTTTAGCATGCCTGCCTTCGTTTTATAACTAGCTGCGAATCACAGACTCACCACTGTGAACTGATCTGGTAACCCGCCGGCATACACACTGATACAGATCAATTTACAAAGACATTCTCGTTCTGCTTCCTGCTTATCTGTATGTGCATCTCCAGCAAAAGACTGATGGTTCTCATGCTTCACGCTCAGGATTTCTGCACCTTGTTTGTCCCCCGTGTTCCTACAGTGTTTCAGTACTGTGCTTCTTCAGACTGGAATATTCTACATTATATTTTACAATTTCAAGACCTTGTTTCTCTTAATCATTTTAAAACAACAACACTTTGAAACAGAGGTGGGACTCTCCTGGTTAAAGCTTGGTTAAAAAAAAAAAAAAAAAAAAATTACATTCCTATTCCTGGATGATGTGTGAACCACAGGGGGAGATTTTTAGGGCTTTCTTTCTTTAATTGTAACTTTTTTGTTATCTATGGCACTACCTTTTTGGTATCTTTTTTACAATGGGCTACAATACACTCCACTGAATGCGGTGGTTGAGAATCCAGTGCAGCAACTCGACTCACAAATAAAATTTTCTTCACTTTACAGTTTAATCAGATTCTTGTCTGCGTCACTTTAACCCTCATGGGTGGGATTTATTATAGGGCTGGTGTATTATTTAATGTAATTAGATGTAGAAAAATAGCTTACAGCTGCACACTGGCCTGATAAACACCACTTATCACAGCATGTGAATAAAGCACCATGTTGGTGGTGACCTACGTAATATGTCCTGGTGCATACGTGCATGTCCAAAAGTCTGTCAGTGCTTGCAAACAGTTTAGACATCTGGATGGCCATATGGGCTTTTTTATAATAATTTCACAAAACCATGGTCACTATTCTGCCACAATAACAGTCCCCAGTTATCTCATTTTAGACTTTCCAGCAGATTTTTGGAGCCCGTTTGCAGGGATTTGTTCCCATTCAGACACCAGAGGATTAGTGAGATCCAGCACCAGTGCTGCTGACAGTCAGCAGTCCAGCTTGTTGGGCTGGGGTGAGGTCAAGACTGTTCAAGCCCGACAAGTTCTTCTAGTTTTAACCATTTCTTAAGGGACACGGTCAGGTTGACACAGCAACGTGTCCAACACGAGCTGCTGGACATTCAAAATTACCTCAGATATTACTGGATAAGATTAAGGTCAGGAGCTAAAGAAAAGCAATTTTACACAGAAATATGTGATCAGGTTGTCTTTACACGGAGAATAAATATAATCCATTTTCTAACTTCCATTCTCTGAAAGCACAAAATTCTCCTTCCAATTTATCGTTTGAGCAACAAGCTGAAAAAAATCCTCCAACCAAACTGCAGTTAGTTTCTTGTAGTTACTGCTGTGTTTGGTTTATATTTTAAGTTTTCGTAACTTTTATTGCTTTGTGTTTTTTAAATAATTTGTTCTTCTCCAAAGAGCTCTCCTGTTTTCTTACGAATGGCATGTTAAAATATTTACTGATAGTTTTAGGCTCGAGGTGTCTGCAGGGTTCTCTGTGAAGAAACTTTATATTTGTTGTTTTGAAAGTCACTTTTTTTGGAGCTGAATGACATCAAATGTAAATAAAGTTGTTCCACAGAGACTCAGAATTGCAACAAAAAAAAATTCACAAAGGTGGAAAATATAAAATAATCCTCCAGAGGCATAAAATGACCTCAAAAACATGTTTATAGTCGTCTCTTTTTACTGAGAGAGGCTTCTGTTTCCTCTACCAGGAGCTTCAGGAGCATGCACTTGATCGTAGTCTCGTGAGCCGTTCTGTGACATTGTCAGTGAAAGTCAGGTAATCCCTCAAGACCTCACGAGTTGTTTTACAAACACTTGGAAAACTTAAAATTTGTCCACCAAAAACACTTTTTAGGGATTAAATTCTTTCATCTTCAGTGATGATTTTATGAAACTTTACTTGTGTCTAAAACAAGTTCCAAGCCTGAGAAACACACATCACATCAGATTGTTATAAATTATGCTCACACCTTCATGGATGTCCTAATACACGACTGATTATTAGATTCTCCCCATGAAACCCCAGTTTTTAGATTGATATCTCTGCTGAGGAAGCAGAAAGATGCCTTGAGGTTGCTATTCTCATCTAATAAATCTGAGATGATAAGTGAAATGTGAGAGGGAAGATGTTCATTATAAGGCAAGCGGGACTGAGTCCTACTGTAAATGTATGGAGGATGTGTTCAGAAACTGGAGCATCAGGAAACAGATCGCCGTGTCTGATACGATGTGGTGCAACGTCAGTTCGCCCCGAAGGAGAAGCTATCAGCCGAGCAGAGCTGCTCTGCCAGCAGTGACCAGCTTTATTCCGTCTTCTCCTCAAAGCCCCTCCATCTGTGGAGCCCGGTCACATTTGGACTTCCAGCATCACCTCGGTCGCTTTAGACATCTAATCATGTGATTACACACTGTTGGAATAGTTGTTTTTACTACCTTGCCTTCCTTGTGTAGAGAACATTGAGATGTTGTGCAATCAGGTGGGAAAGTTGAGAGAAATCACTGGCCTAAAGAAAATCTGGCCTACCATGAAATTCATGGTTACTAATTAGGTCCATCAATAACACGACCAGAAATCAGTGTTCACTCATTCAATCGGTGCTCAGTAAAGGCAGTCGCTTGTTGACACGGTGATGTGTGTGATGAGCAGCTAAACAACTTCCTGTGAGACTTTTTAAGGTCAGTTGTCAGTAAACTGTGTGATGTCCATGTTTCCATGTTTTCAGGTGTAATACAGACAGAGAATTTCTTTAATGCTGGTATGGGATGCAGATTATTAGATAAGTTTGCATTCAGGGAATAAGCTTGCTCACACATTGGCATTAATCATGATTCATTATCTACGCCAGTGTTTCTCAGTCCTGGTCCCCAGGGACCACTGCCTGCATGCTTTAGTTCTTTCCAGCTCCAGCACACCTGATTCAGATTAATTGAACTGCTTGTGAAGTTCTTTGCAAGCCTGCTGACGAGCCATTCATTTGAGTCAGGTGTGTTAAAGATGGACACCTCTAAAACATGCAGGACAGTGGTTCCAGGGCCAGGACTGAGAAACATTGATGGTTATGTATTAACATTCTTTATTACATAACCGTGTGTCATGTCATTTTCTTTTTCTACATTTCAAAATAGTGGTAGTTAAGTTTTCATGTCAAAACTAAATTAAAATTGTATTTGCACACAAGAAGAAGAAGAAGAAAAAAAAGATGCTTATTATAGTTAAATTTATTGATTTGGAAACACTAGTATAAACTTCTCACTCATACCTGCTGCAGCTTAGAATCACCAAAAAACCAAACATCTTTTAACCAGAGGATCCAGATAAAACCCACACAGTCACATGAGAAAACTGCTAATCTCATATCTTAATATATGCATGGTGGTGGATGAGACTCACAGTGAGCTCTGATTTCCTGCATTAAATAAATGATTGCGTGGTTGGTTAATTGGGGATTGTAAATTGGCTGCTCTGTGGTAGACTGCTGATGTGTGAATCATGCATCTCACCTTATGGCATCTGAGATGTAAAAGGCTCCTTCTCAAACCCTCTGAGACCCTGTAAAGAACGAACTGGTTGATGGGAAGATAATAGACTGCCCAATCACCTCGGTTTAACTAAGCAAATAGGTACGAGCCTCCAATGAGATAATTACTGCAGGGTGATTATTTTTCAGTAGCAACAAGTTGTTTAACCCCAACCATGTGGAACCATGTGGAAAGACACATCCTGTAGTTGTGGAAAATATGTTAGTCTGTTTAAGAAGGGTCAGCTCATTGACACCAAGCAGAGAAAACATCTGAGATTGCACAAACTACTAATTATTAAAACCTGGAAGGATAGTGGGGAACCATCATCTTCCAGGACGGAATGTGGCTGGAAAAAAATCTTGAATGATGGTGACTGGCGGTCACTTAAATTATTGGTTAAATTAAATCATAAAAATCCATAGCAGAATTCACAGCTATGTTTAATAGTGAGAATAAGATCACAACCACGTGCACAGTGTGAAGGAAACTCAAGGAAATGGGACTACAGTTTTTTAGCCTTAAGAAAACTACAGTGAGAATAAAAGGGGGGGGAAATGCTTCACTTTGCTGTGGAGCATAAAGACTGGACTCTGGAGCATAGGAAGAAAGTCATGTGGTCTTATGCGACCAGGTTTACCCTGTTCCAGAGTGATGGGAGCATCAGGGTTAGAAGGGAGGCAGATGAAGTGATGCTGTACAAGCCTGTGGGTCCATGATCTGACTGAGAATCTTCCCACTGAGAATCTTTGGGATGTGATGGAGAAGGCTTTGCAGAGTGGTCTGACTCTACCATCATTACAAGATGTTGAATAATAATGAATGCAAGTCTTGATGCTGTAATCAATGGTAAAGGAGGTCCAATGACAATATTAGGGTGTTGTTTTTTTTTTTGTTTGTGTGTTTGTTTTTTGGAGAGGCAGTTTATAATTAATCTAATTTTTAAATGTAAAAAGTTTTAGACTTCGCATCTTAGCTTGCATATATAGAATGTTAACCAGTGTATTTAATACAATGCCACACACTGTGCAGATTCAAGAGGACAGAATAAATAAAGATAACACGTCTGTACTCTAAAATATTGTTGACTGCCAAAATGAGAATGCTTGAGCTTGTGTGCGTGAGAAAAACATTATTTTGCACCTTAATTCAAATTTGCTTGAGGAGCACTTCACTGACTCATCCTGTTCTGTACTTTCAAGCCTGCAGGATACAGGCTGAACCTTCAGAAAAAGCAGCCAACACCAACTCCTGCTGGTTTCTCTGGAGTGAAAAAGAAAAAAAAATAGATGATGTATCTATATCTGCATCCTAGTTCTATCAGATCGGGACATATACAAACATATTTGTGCCTAATGGTCCATCAGGCTTTTTTTGATGCACAAAAACAGAAAAAAAATAAAATAATAATAATAGAAGCACTCAGAGTGCAGACTTCTGCCAAGCCATTGTCTTCTTTTTTTTTTTTTTGCTAATGTTGTGGGTGTTATTTTTCAGTAAAAAGCTCTAATGGCAAAATTATCTCCCTACAGTAAAGAATCCTTTAAAAAACTTCCTGGAGCACCACCAGAACCTAAGCACTTGTCTCTTATTCCTTTTCTGAGATTTCCTGGAAATTTAATCGAAATCCATCCATAACTTTTTGAGTGATGTTGCTAACAGGCAGACAGACAGACGCCATCGAATACATGACCTCTGCTTTGGCCGAGGTAAAATCCTAACGCAGACTGGGACCGAATATACTATCCATGATACCAGACAAGTTCCGAAGATGCACTGATGCTCCCAAATGAAAATTATTAATAGTTCCTAAATGAAAGGATGACTGGAATCATGTTTAAAATAATTTAAAATGAAAGTCAATTTTGTTCACAACTCTATAAGAGTACTGTTTTCAAGTATAAAGACCATAGACACCAACATTTAGATGCTGATCTCTTTCTCTACTCATACAGCCTTCTTCCTCAGAGAACAAACCGCTCTGTATTTACGTCTCTGAGTGCAGCAGGACTGTGCTCACACAGTTCTGTGATTACAGTTATTTAGTTGTGAGTAATGCTCTGGCTGTTTCTCCCTTCTACTTTTAAGTGGAGGCAGAAGTTCAGCTGTAGCAGGATGGGAGGGCAAGTGTTGTCTGCAAAAAGTAACATCTCTTCTCCGCTTTCAGGTGAACGAGATTTACCATGACGAATCGCTGGGAGTGCACATCAACGTGGTCTTGGTGAGGATGATCATGCTGGGGTATGCCAAGGTGAGTTCGCTGTCCATTTCTGGTTGTTGCTCTCCCTTTTCTCTCCTTTAAAAAAAAAAAATCACAAAACTCCTCTAAGCTGAGTGGTTCTCGTTTCCCTGAAATTAAGGATAAGTAGTGATGGCCGTTGCTCTCTTTCAACAGGAAATGCAAACAATGGACATTGGTCTTATTTTCGGCTTATCTTGTAAATCTTAGCGTTTCTCTGCCAAAAGCAAAACATTTTTTGAAAAGTATGTGAATCAGTGATGGTTGTAGTGGACGATTTACTGCTTTTCTCCATTAGCTGCTAACCAAAAATAGCATATTGAAAACAGAAGGATACACGGCAGGAGGAGTGTGTAAATGTGGTGAAGAGACTAAATCGCCCCATTTCTGTTAAATTATTTGTAACACCAAAGGAATACATCACCAAAGTCATCAGACTCAACAGATGTGAGGAAGAGCCTTAAAACATCTCCCGCACAAAATCCTTTTCATCCCTGTTTGATTCTTCTTCCCTTGTCTTGCGTTAAATCAGTGTACCACACCGGTTTATCTGTGTTGTCCCTGGGTGCAGAGGAATGCATCATTTCTAAATGACCAGCTGTTTGTCCAAATGGTGAGACAGACGGTGCAGACTCTGGCAGGTTGAAATTCACATGCTATCATTTTCTGTAATGAAACTGAGCAGAAATTGAAGGGCACTAAGAAAATCTGGCTGTTACATACACCCAAAATGATTGCCTCGTTCTTGAAACATGTGAGACTTTAATGAATCAGTTCACAGTCTGCTGTCCATGGATCTGATCTGAGAGAAACAAGAAAGTTTAACTGTACTTTAATTTCTTTTGAATTGCAGCCTTATGCTACTTGGCACATTTTATTGTTTTCTATATTGTATTCTACTCTATGGAGAGGAGTACAAGTAAAGGTTTTTGATGACATTATCTTGAGATCATAAAGTTTTTTGTTCTCTTAAAATAACCACCTACTTTTTTACTGGTTATAACAAGGTTTCACGCTTTGTTTTCTTTAGGTCAGAAGATGATCAAGTTTAGCTGAAAAGTGAGCGGTTAGCACCTCATCTCATTAGTAATGATTGCAGTTGGTTACACTACGTTAAAGCATGTATATTGTATTCTGTTTGCTTCCTGGCATCACTTCTCTGGCCTCTAACAAAGAGACAGTTTTTAGTTTTGTTATAGTTCAAAACAAAACAATATTTTACAGAAATTATTCCATCATCTCAAAGTTAACTCAAGATAAAGAGATTTTCTCAAGAATATGATAATCGTTCAGTCGTGGTTGCTCTTTTTGAACACAATTTTAAGTAAAAAACTTTCGTTCTGAGCCAACATTGGTGTTATATTATGGGAGGCCTTATTACTACTTTGTATTATTACAGTGTGCACATCAAGATTAATTTGTCTCAGACCAACATACTTCTTTCCTTGTAGTATTCTCATTTTGTCATGGTAATTCAGTGCACCTATTCTACCAGAAAACAACAGCTAGCGTCAGCATGTCAGTCTCAAAAGACATGCATTTCCTTATGATGGACACCAGCAGATGTATAGTATATATGGAAATGAAAAATAAAGATTACATTTGACCCTTTGAGCCTTGTGACGATTTATTTTAGTCCTCTGCTCAAAAACTGAATATCCATAATGAAAAGAGAATATATTTGCAACCACAAGGTCTATTTGAATACTGGTGGAATCGTAGTAAAGGGAACACGCAAGATGTGTAAATATTTGTATATACTGGCAATATATTAGTATGTTACTAAATGGAAAGGCACATAGTACAAAGAAAACATGTTCCAGGCTCGGCTAAATAAAAACAAGGTCAGGATAAATATGACTGTTTAGAACTCTAAACCTCTATCATCTCGTAGTGCAATATGCGAACACTGTTTCTGCACTGATGAGGTGTAGCAGAACAAACTTAGAGAGGTTTTAATTCAGACGAGGTCTCCAAAATGGCATTTTGGCACACTTTGCCACAGTTTGACCGTCTATTCTCAATGTGGGACATCAACTTTTATAAGGTTAATAAATAAAAAAAATATATATCTATGGGTAGTAGTATGAGTAGATGCAGGAGGAGACGGAGATCTTTTTACAAACAGTTAAAGAAAAAATATAACTGCCATCCTTGATTGCAAACAACAGCAAAATGCAAGAGTTTTACAAAGAATTAGAAATCTCCTTCCTCCTCAAAGGGGAGTCCCGTGGGACGAGATTTACAGGAATAGCGGCTAATGTGCATCCAAGTTTACTGCATTCAGTGGAAACGCCTGCAAATCGCAATTTTGTCAAAACTTTAGAAATATCGTTTTTATTATGCGAAATACTGTTAAGGTAAATGCAGCTAAGGGGTGCAGCGCAGATCCCTCCCATGTCCAAAAACACTCAGAAGAGGCTTCATCCTCACGTAGCAGCAGCAGCTCCCAGCTGCGTTCAGAGCAGATGATTTCATGACCAGGCTGACGATGAAACGCGCGAAGCTGCTGCTGGATGATACCGCCCTGGCTCCATCACATAGTACTAAAAAATAAAAAAATAAATGTTTTTTAAAGTTGATTTTTGTTTTGACATTTAAAACACACGCTCTCTGTCTGCTGATGGGAATCTAGCTCACCCGTGTGTGCACGCAGCATGTAGAGACAATAAGATAATAAGATAATATCTGAATATAAAATAATTAAATGAAAAAATATACAAGATAGTAATCGAGTAATTACAGAAAATAAAAAAAATGTTATCATCTTAGGGGTGGCCGGGGTTGATGTTAGGGTCTTATTAAGTCCATGAGAGCAGGTCTCCGGTTCAGAATAAAAAGTTTGCTGAAAGTAAAAAAATCACAATAAAGTTAAATTTAGTAGAGTTTACTTAAATCCTACTGTTGTCCTTTTAATCATGACAATGTTGAATTCATCATTTATACTGTGTTTTAGAGGAGATTTCAAAATATCAAGATATATATCGTGTATCAGGAAAAAGGCAAAAAAGATCAGTTATAGGCCACATCACCCAGCCCTACGGATACATGTACCCATACACCCCATTTGCTTTTCACCAAGTATCTTTCTTTTCAAATTCTACAAGGGAAATGAGTTTATCCATGTATTATCAGCTCAGAAACTCCACGCTGGGTCCACGCCGGGTCCACAGAAGATGCTGTTCACTCTAAAGATTAGCAATCTGCTTTTAGGGCTACTTCCAGAAAGCATTGTTCAGTGGTAACATGTTTTCTGTCTCTTGTCTGCCAGTCTATCAGCCTTATTGAAAGAGGAAATCCTTCACGGAGCCTGGAGAATGTGTGCCGCTGGGCTTTTGTGCAGCAGAAAGGCGACCCTGATCATGCTGAACACCACGACCACGCAATTTTCCTCACTCGCCAAGGATTCGGCCCAACAGGCATGCAGGGTAAGGCCTCAGAGCACATGCACAGAACGAGTCAAATAAGAGTGTGCAGAGTGTGTGTTTGCCTGCAGCATTGTGAGCTGCCCTGTGATGCTGGTCTAAATATAGCAACCCAAATCCAAGATGATTATGGACTCGTTTTTGACAGATATTCATGAGCCTTATACTTGATTTTCAAGAGTAAGATTATGCTAATTTCATGCTGCATATTTAACAAGCTGCTTCTAAGAAAGTATTGTTTGAGATTAACTAATGATTTAACGATCTCATTGATTAACTGATAAGTTAAAAGTCTTGGTATAGGCACCATTAAGTAAAAGCACAATGTTTAGATTTTCTTTGTTATGTTAAACTTCAGTGCTTTAGACACATTTTTGCTGAGGTGTTCATGATACTCATCTTTGATGAACTCTTGTTGTTTCTGTTCAGAAATTCTGCCAGCTGATTTCTCTAAGAACAGGAAATTACTTTGACTTAAAAATCAATAGTTGTCTGCCATTACATTAGATTAAAAGCCTTTATATAGAGTTGTAGATATAGGCAGGAAAAACCTCCTGCACTGATCTTTGTTGCGGTGGAGCTGAAGAGACCTCTGACTGAACACTCTTTGTATTTGTCTTCTGTATTATGTAATTGCTGTGTTTCTTCCTCATATTGAGCAGCTATTGCACCATTCTTCCATGGAGGCACCAGAATAGCACAGATCCAGACTTCTTTATCAGTGTGTTAAGTTTCTTTGAGTCACTACCTCTGATACTACTACACCAAAAGGTGGCTGCAGACATAACAGGATGCAAGATTACCTAGCAGTGGGTAATCTTTCTCATCTCCAATCCAACATTCAACCAGTGACTTTGAATTAAACTGCAGCCTCATAGTTGAATTAGAGCTGACATCCATGAACTTTTCCTCCTCGGATGTACTGAAGTTGTGCTGAAGGGGTCACGGATCCAGTCATATTCTTGCACTGGGAAATAACTCTGGAAATGTTTCTGAAGGGCAAAGATGTGTGTTATCATGCATGAGATCACTGTAGCTTGTTGTCTTCACTGAATAACTTTAGATTTGTTGCTGCCACATCTCAAGTTTTCTGATAGGTGATGTGACTTAGTCTGCCACATGTTGGAGGTGTGTGTTTGTGCCCTGCATCTGCAAATTCAGTTCACTGAGTTTCAGACACATGTCACTGAGGTTTCATGAGGAACTTGTTATAGTAAAAATGTGTGGGCAAGATGATCTCATCTTTAAAAAGCCTGGACAGCACCTTCCCACATGAGCGACTGGAGCTCAGGAGGAAGAGCAGTCTTATATGAGTATATATGTATGAGTGTGTGCGTGAATGTGAGATGCAGTGTAAAGCGCTTTGAGTGGTTAAGATGACTAGAAAAGTGCTATATAAGTACAAGGTGCATTTACCATCAAAAACAGAACATGAAGCCCATTTCCTCGCAGTGCCAAAAAATCCAGGCGTTGACAGGTTGTGTTTTGATGTAGTGGATAACAAAGGTCATTCAGCTCCCAACTCAGCTGTTTTAGTGCTTTGCGGGGTATCATGCAGTGCATCCACTTGCAGCCCTCCTCTTTTTCCAACCATAGCCTGTACCCCGTCTGTGCAGGTCCCTGAACAGTCCTCCCATTTTAGATTGGCCTCTTTCCAGTAAGAGTGAATGGTTTTAAAGTTTTTCTGCAGTGGCTCTGCCAAGAACTGGTTTGCTAAAAAGCAATTCCTCCCTCATCTCATCTCCATCAATGAATCTGACATAAGTTATCAGCACACAGTCTTTGTCACTGTCAGTGGCTTCATCCATCTGCAGAAAAAAGTGGCTGTCATGCACCTTATCATTAAGCTGCTCCTCTATGTCCTTTGATGTGTCATAAATGGTGTAATTGGAAGGAGGAATAGCTTGTAGTTGCCTGCTGCTCTGTCTTCAATCATAGTTGAAACCATGCCCACACAGGAAAGTATTCAGTCCTCCATAATAGTCTGTGGTTTTTACATTGCGTGACTCGGTAGGCAACTTTATATGAGGTAAGGTGAGCATTTGCCGGCATGTATTTTTTGTCATATTTTCTACTTTTCGGCTTGAAAGGAACTTGGTTTAGAAGCATATTTGGTAAAGCTTCATCTTCTGCTTTGGGTTTACATGGGAGCCCCATCGAAAAGCTGTCCACTATGCTAACCAGTCCAAGCAGTCATGTTTTCATTCATTCATTCATACCTTGCCGCCCCTGCAGTGGCTCTGCGCCTTCCTTTGTTTCAGTATTTCCAGCTGCTTCTTGACCTGACTACATGGGACAGACTGGATGAAGGGGGAGGCAGAGGAGCTCTAAGCACAGCAGGATAGTCTGGAGGAATTGGTTCAACTGGGTGGGGAAATCTAAAAAATTTCACACATGCCGTTGTTGTTGTTTTGCTGTTTACTAAAGCACACCAAAACCCCTGGACGTCATCCTGCAATTACAGCAACTGCTTGCTGGGGGCATTTTTCTGCAAAGTGATCACTGACCAAGAAGAAAATCCAGCTCATCGATTGGTCAGGACCAAAAGCGCCTTGCTCCCTGCAAGTAAACGTTGGAGAAACAATATATTAATGCAGTCTTGGGGTTTCTTTGATGTTCAAATTTACTGCAGTTTTCAAAAGAATCTGTCCAGTATGAGCAGCAGAAGATATACAGCTTTTTGCTCTGTGACGCATCCTCCACCTCCTTACTTTGGTCACTGAATGGTCCGTTTGCATTGACTCTGCAAGCAAACTAAAACCCCTGGTTTTCTAGCAGACCAGTTTCCTTCATTGGTCAGCACCAGGTGAAGTCAAGTCAGCGTTATTTGTATAGCACCAATACACAACAAAGTCCAAATCAATTCAAACCAATTCTGTTCAGTGTTTGCACAAGCCACAATAAATAATAGTCTAGCTAAGAAAACCAATGGATTGCATTGAATCTTGACTTGAGCAATCACGAGGCAGTGGGCGGACATGGAAAGGAAAAAACTCCCTTTTAACTGGAAGGAAAAAAATTATTCAAAAGTAAGATTTTAATCCTAATCTTAGAGAGATAGATGGATCAGCTGGAGGCTTTTCAGAGCAATTCTGGGACAGTCCAAAGGGACACACCAGAGAACAAATGAGCATTTACTGCAGACGAACTGCACCATCCATGGAAGCAGACCAGGGTTTGTTTAAAGCAAACGGTTCCAGTGTGGATGACACCTCCGTGTTAAGAGATGCAGGATGACAGAAAAGGTGTGACAGGGAAGCTGGGGGTCGCAGGGGGCAGTGCATTTTTCTTTATCTGTTGAAAAACGTTCTTTTTTTAA
>JBAFTB010000013.1:4845995-4860294 GCA_037177355.1 Melanotaenia trifasciata | reverse complement strand
CTATATAATTAAAAAAAAAAAGAAAGAAAAACATGTTCGCTCATTTATTTGTCCAGGCTTGTAGGAAAAAATCAATAAGTCACAGTCAGTGAGGAAATGTCAACAACATATTGTGTAAAATTGCCTGAAATGAGTGTGTAAGAAAAGCACTGAGAGACGTTAAAATGGCTCGGCTGATATATTTTAGAGACCTTCTGCTTCTTTTTGACCTTTTTTATGAGCCAGTGGAGGACAGTTACACTGGCATGACCAGCATTAGCTGACAATTTGTTTCATATACATATAGAAAGAAGCACTGCTGCTTCAAACTTCCAAACCAAATAGTACATAAGGATGGTACAATAGATCCCAGCAGCGCAGATAACCAACACAACAGAACAGCATGCTGTTGAGAGTAGGAGGTCTAAACCAAACGCCTTTTCCATGGCCTTTTTAGTAGATATCTCTGACATGTAGGTACATTTAGGTCCAATTTTCCCAGGTAGATGGATGAATTTATCAATTAAATATTGTTGCATGGATTCTCCTTGACCGTACTGTAAATTTAAGTAGTTATTATTATTGTCAAGTCCACAGAAATAATTTCAGCTGCCAATCCCTGACTGAACTTTTCCGTTCTACGTCTGCATCCACATCAGGAAGAGAGGAGAATATTCAACTTGTAACGGCTGGCTAGAAATTTAGTTTCTCATTTTCTTTCAGGGCTACTGTCTAACAGAAAAAAATGTTCCAAGAAGTAACTGTCCAAAGTTGGCATTAAATGTCCAATTATATCGGTGTATTTTTACATGCACCTGCAAAATCATTTGCAGTCATCTCAGATGCTGTGAGTTTTCTTCTTATTTATTGACTTTGTTCCCAGAAGACAGTTTGGCAGACATCGTTTGGAAAATGACTTTGCTTCTATAAAGTGCCTGCCAGTAATCATCACTATGAAATCTGTCTCTTTGCTCAGGTTTGTGGGGCTCTTGGTTCAAAACAACATAATCTGAATTTTCTAGAAAGATGACAACGAAACACAAAGAGACTCAGCACCACAAGCAGATAAACACAAAAGTCAAGTTAAATGAATCCACTGAATGTTTTTTATCATTATTCTTTCAGTCAAATAATAAATAAATATTGCTTAAACTCTTCGGCTGTCTGCACTCAGAACATACACAATAAAAGCCGGTTCCACTCACAGAATTTCCACTTTACCTGAATTTTTATGTTAGAAAGACAAATAGGAAGAAAAATCCAGCCTGTGCATCCCTAAAACGATGTGATGTCTGTCACCTGTAATTTACATGGATGTTGCAGACAAAAAAAAAGATGTAGTTTGTTCTTCAGATCACTGAGTTGAAAAGCTCATTAAAACTTCATCTAACAAACGAAGAACCCGTCAGGTCAGAATGCAAATATACACTTGGATGTGTTCTAATGTGACAAAAAGAACATTGTGCAACACTTTATGTTCCTCTCGCTCATCCTGGCATGAAATGAGATGGCATCAACAAATTCAGTGTGACAGAGCTCTTTCTGAAACGCTCATACTTTCAGACATGTGGTTGTCATGGGAATGAGAGCCGGATGCAAGCACTGTGCCAGGGAGACAAACCAGCCTGATCCGATGCAGAGGCGCTGATTCTGCCGCTGGGTGCTTGGTGCTGGATTTGTTCTGGAGGGGGAATCAAGGTGGAGCTTTGTGGCAAGCTTGTGGGGAACATTGGCTCTTTTTTTCTATTGTTTCTCCTCATCAACCAGACACCATTTCTACATCAGCTACTGGCACATCAGCTACATTTCCTTATATCAAAATGTTACTTGAACAGATGATATAATTTCACTTCTTTTTATTTATTTGTTTGTTTATTGCAATGCCCATTGTTTGACTATTAAGACCATGATTAACTGTTCATCAGAATTAGAGACAGATTGAGTTGGTACATTGTTCTCAATCAGAGGTCATCTTTGCTCTGATATCACTTTGACATTTCTTTTATTCTAACGCGTCATGTCCAACATCTTAGCGAGCAGAATGATGGTCTGGCTGCTGCTATAAAGGGATATAAAAACTTCCTTGTGGACAAAAGGCTCCGTTAGCACTCGAGTCTTGTTCTGATGTTAATGAAGGGCCTGGTGGGGCAAACGAGTACAGGGGGAGGGGAGGAGAAGAGAGAAAGAAAGAGAGAAGATTAAGTAAAAATTGACAGATAGAAACAGCAATATCCCGCACAATGAATCAAAACCAAACAGAAAAACCAGACAACCAGCTGCTACACCTGTTAAAAAAAAAATTAAATTACAGCATTTTTAAGAAAATAAACAGAGAATCACCCAGAATGCAGCAGAGGACCCAGCCAGGGCTCCAACTACTCCTATTTGTCTTCATCCTCAACAATGTAGTGTCTAGATAGTGGCCATTTCTGTGTTTGTTATAGTCACATATAAATTGCCTATACCACCGTCTTCGGATGACAATACACACTCTTTATAATTGCTCCAAACCAGATAATGGAAACATGTTTAATCTCATTTTTCTATGTAAACATGAAAAAAAAAGGTTTACATTTATTTGACAAAAGGAGAGATTCAGTCTTTCTGTTGCAGATTTGCTGCTGTGCTTTGGCTCCTTCTTCTGTGGTATGACCCAGTTTCAGCCAAGCTTCAGCTGTCAAACGGTCTCATATGTGACTGGTTCTGAGGAGTTCACGGTTTACTCGTGACCACAAGGTGCCAGGATCCTATGGTAGACAAGATAAGATAAGATAAAACTTTATTAATCCCATAACAGGTAAATTTGTGTGTCACTACAGAAAAACAAAGTAAGAAAAGCAGATTAACAAACTATAAAATGAACAGATCATCAGCTCAGTACGAGGTGTTTGTGCTGATAGTCTATTTGGTTTTCTCCAAACACACTGAGCTGCGTTGTGACCAAACATCTGCTGTGGACATTTTTCCAGAAGTCTCGATGCAGCTTTTCCAACTTAAGCTGCCCTCCCGTGTTCTTTTTCTTAGGGAACAGGCTTTCTCCTGCTAACTTTCCAAAGAAGCTACTTTGTTCAGACTTTTCTCTAATTGTTCTGTCATGAACTTTAACTTTCAACATGCTGACTGAGGCCTGGAGAGTCTGAGATGTGGCTCTTGGGTTTGTGCTGAACTTGCTGGGACTGGGAGGATGGAGAGTTGGGTCTTTAATGTTTTCTACTATGAATAGAATATTTTCTACTATGAATAATCTTTCTTACTGTAGAATCATGAACTCCAGCTAGTTGGTAAATGTCCTTATAACCAGCAGCAACTGCTTCTCCAGGAACATTCCTGATGATTCTTTAACACACTGAAAGCTGCAGACCAGCAAACTGACTAGTTTCTGGTTTTTATAGAAATGCTCACATTTGCTGCTAATCTGGTATATTTGATGAGCAACTCCTAGTTGGTAGTTAACCTCTTAATTCTAATTGGAAAAAGTAAAGAGGTCTACGTAGTTTCTGTGAGTTTTCGCTAATTTATGGGTAAAGAGTTCATAGGGTTGATGAGTCCAGTATGGACCAGTATGCATGCAGTGCTTTATATTTTTATTACTTCATTTTGAGATTAGCACCAGATAATTTTTTTAATAAAGTTCAGATAAATAAAACCTTCATATTAAGAGGTTAAATATTTACTTCACACAAATAAATGTGAAGCAAATCAAACAGAGAAGCAGATTTTCCTGCTTTGATTCGGTCAAGCTGACATCTTCTAAGCAGACTGCAGTTTTTACATGATGACGCTGAACTCTGAACATAACGCTCTGGCCAAACCCGATACAGATAATGATCAAAAGCGAACATCCTTTCTCTGCCCAGTAGTAAATTAGAGAGATGGTGTTGGAGTTGCTCCCACGCTGCGACTCAAACCACTCAGAATTGCTCCCCTGACTTTTCAAGCTTGCATGGCAAAATAGATCCTGCATGCATACTGCAAATAAAAATCATAGCACTATGCTTCCCTTGCTGACAACAACTTTCATCCTCCTCTTTCATCTTCACTTTGCCATCACATCATGTGTTAGTGAAAAAAAGAAATAAATAAAAAGGCGAGCCCAGCAGGCCTTTTCTCTACCACTGACAGAAAAAGGTCTGGGTCTGTTTGTATCTTGATATGCGGGAAGTGGTGCATCTATGTTACACCGAGCCCAGGAGAACTGAAGCGTGAGTGGCTGCTGCACAATCGTATGGTGACTTCTGCTCTTTATAGATGGCAGGAGAACCGTGTATTGTGCTCTCTGCTCCCTGAGGATGCACTGACTGAACTTAATTCAAGCCTCTATCAAAACATTTTACCTTCTAGACCGAAGCAATTTAACCAACCGCCTCCTGCCTGCAGCCTCGCTGAGTTTTCCTTTTATGCTAACATCCACACCTTTCAGCTATGTTTGAATCCAAAATGACCAGATCATTTTGAAACAGTGTTGGTTATTTAGCTTGTTCTGATTTCTGATTTAGATGCTCAGCATTGCAGTTACTGTGTGCTAAAAACCATGAAATGGAGCCAAATGTGGGGAAGCAATTTAAAAAGAAAGAGGCAGAATGAATGGGTTGAATATTGAGCTCATACTGAGTCACATGTTGGATTACTTCACAGCATTACGGTCCTTTCATCTCATGACTGTTAGTTTCATAATGTGTTTTTTCTTTGAACTGCAGCCTCTATTCTTTGGTTCAGAATCAGTGTTTTATTTTTATAATTTATTCTTTCTTTTTTTTATGAATCTGCACAAAATTCCCTCCAGCTACAAGTTTTAAATTGCATTTATTGCTAAAAACCTAATCTGAGAGATGCACTGTACATCAGAGATGTTGACTCGGTCATTGTGCATCATAAGTGCCCCCTGACTTTTCTTCCTATGCAAATTTCAAGCTCCCTTCCAGTTTTTTTCCCTCTCAAGTGGCAGAAAGTATATGAGATCTTAAAAACATTAGTTTTGCAGATTATGAATATATGTATTTGGATTTTTAATCATTTTTAAATCAACTCTCATCAGCTTTCAGCTATAATCTAAAATATTGGGAGAATAAACCAGAAGCTTCTGTCTTCTGATTGAAAATCAATCAAATATTCCTAAACCTGACAGTTCAGCTTGCTTTGATGCCTTCAATGACATTAGGACATGATTGGTTTCATGGCCTCCTGTAGACTCTACTAGTCAAAGACAGATTTACTAGAATGCTGTCGGTGGAGTAAATATCCTTCAATCACCTCTCTGTAGCCTCCCTTTGAGTCATTGTTAGATTTTGACAAGTTTAGAGCCCTACTGGAAGCCAGACGTCATTAAGCTTCTCTGAGACACGCTGTTCTCTGTGTGACATGTTTTGTAATGGAATCATTCGTACAGGCTGAAATAAACAACATAAGTTATCAGATATCAGCCCACTGGGAGTGAGCGGACAATAAGCGGTTGATGGGGAAGGTGGAAAGGAAAGGCTGGCTGTGCCATCAATAGGTGGCATGTTTATTTAATTAAAAACCATCAAACTACTTGAAGAAACAAGCTCTTGATTAACAATATAGTTTGTGGTGAAGTTTTAACTGTTCCTTTGTTTCATGATGATCCTGGTTTAAGGCTATAAACCAAAATGTGTTGATTGAACTAGAAAATTGTTTACATACACTACCAGTCAATAGTTTGGACACATTTCCTCATTAGATTTAAAAGGTGCTGGTAGTGTACATTACAAGAGTAAGAGACATTTAGACTTATCTTGACTCTCTCTTTTGAACCATCTTGGTAAAATGTGAAGTTCTGCTGCGAACAACTGGTTTCACAAAGCAAAAGAAGTCCATTATTATGGGTCAACTCCACCGATCTGGTTAGGCCCATTAACTATTATCAACCATTACACTTTAGCTTTCAAAAGATTTTAAATTTTAAAGGGGGCTTCGATTGGATTTAAAATGTTTACACTCACCAGCCACTTTATTCGGAGCATCTTGCCAGAACTGGGTTTGGCTTCAGAACTGCTGCAATTCTTGGTGCCATATATTCAACAATGTGTTGGAACATTAAGGTTAAGTTTTTTTCTTTTATGGGATCAGATACTGGAGCCCTGCGTTATATATTCTGTAAGGTGTATAAAAGAAACACTTGCACTTTGAATTTAAATTTAAGGAAAGAGGCAGAGCTGATGTGACACATTCTGGGAAGTGTCCACACCCCAGTTGCAACATATATAGAAGCACAAAATTGAACAGGCAAATAATCTTGAGGTGTATGGAGCCATACATCTAAAAAATATAGTTACTAAAAAGTCCTTTAAAGCCAATTTCTGTTGAATTTAAGGAAAAGAAATATGACAGTATCTGATTACAGCCAATGATAAAGTGCAGGAAGAGATAAAAGCTGGAACACCAATGAATTAACACAGCTCCCACAAATTTACTATTTCCCCCCTCATCTGATATCTATATTAGGAATTAAGAAAACTGATAGAAAAATGATTTGACATGCAAAGTGTATGGAGACTGTGGAATTTGCAGAGTGGTAAAGATTAAATCTTGCACAGAATATGAATACATTATAATAGTGGGCACCGCGTACTATACTCAACACCTTGCAATTAAAGCAGGAAGTAATGTAGAATGTGCAAAAACCAGCATATGAAGGAGAAATTAAAGTTGCATGGCATGGGCCGGTCTAAATAGGCATAGGAGAGGATTTAAAGTCTAAAAAGTGTTAATGGTATGGATGAGTAGTGGAAGAGAGCTCCAGAAAGGAAGAAGAGGATCAGGATGGAGAAGTCTGAAGAGATGTTGGGAGCCAGATTATGAACGCTTTGAAGGTGAAAACAGCTGATGTTCTGGTCAGTGGCATTTTATGCTCATATATAAATATAGAGCTGGCCACTGACCCGAACATCAACTACTCTCACTTAACCTTCAGCGCTTTCTTAATCATGTTTCCAACATCTCTTTGGACTGCTCCACCCTTACATTCCTTCCTGATTGTTTTCTTCCTTTCTTCCTTGCAGCCATGGTAACACAGCGTAGATGTATTAAACCTTAATGGGAGGCAGTGCATTAAAATGTCAAGTTCATTAATCACAAAATATGGTGAATTAAATCATGTGTGAAGCAGAAGAAATGGCATGCTTCAGATCATTTCACTGCTGGCTACTGTTTCTACAACTTATTCTTTGTTTTTTTCTAACTGGTATGCAGGAAGAATTAACTTGACAAAGGCAGCTCCAATCTAATTCTGTCTTTCATCACTGCTTCATCTGCTAGAAAGAACAAGCTGCCCATGATTGCAGTAGACTTTAAAATCTATTTAAAAATGAGGGAGGTCATTCTGTCAAGTGTAGACAAGATTTTAAAGATGCTGGGAAATTAGTTTCTATGCTTAGAATACTTATGAATGTAGTGTAAGTGGACAGACTTAGGCCTTTCACATGGGATGTCAGCCATATCTCTGCAGACAGCCGGTGATGGAAGATGCATGGAAAATATCCATGACATAAAACTCATCAAAAAGACTAAGAACATCTGTTTCTGATTAAACTGTCATAGACCGAGATGAAGAAATGTAAATGCCACAAGGTCTCTGAAAGACATGCAATCTGCCATCACACATCACAGCTTCCTTGACTTTTCAGGCCTTGTTTGCCTACAGCTTTGGTTTATGTCTGACTCTGCTTGGAGATAAAGGTTGATCCCGCTCCGGCTCGTCCAGAGTCTTTGTGATCCCAGAGCTCAACCAGGCCTCATGGGTTTGTGCACATTTGTTGGTTTGAGAAGCCAAAAGTTGTACTGAACTTACCACTCCCCTGGCTGGTAAAAACAAGTATTTTAGCTGAAGCAAGAGCAGTCATGGCAATTACAACCTTAATTAAAGTGCAAAAATAGCCAGGGGAGGAAATTACTTGAGTGGACGGTGACTTATAAAGAAAGAAACAGAATTTTTTGAAGCAGTTATGACTGAATCAGAGCCATAGGGATGAGCTGCAGCAGCATACTTGATTGCAAATGCTAACCTTACACCAGGCCCAACTGTTTGATTACAAGCTTTACATTAAGTCACAGTTCAAGAGGATATAATAAAATATTATATGGCAATAAATAAATAAATTAATTCAGTCATTTTCTGTGCCACTTTATCTAAGTAAGGGTTGCGGGGAAGTCTATTCCAGCAGTTAACTGGTGAGATGCAGGGTTTGCCCTGGACAGGTTGCCAGTCCTTCGCAGGGCAACACAGAGAGACAAACTCACACTCACTCCTAGAAAGAATTTAGCGTGACCAATTAAGCTAGCACGCATGACTCTGGACAGTGGGATCAAATTCCACACAGAAAGGCCACTGTTCGAACATCCCCCCAGCCAAGGATCGAACCAGTGGCGCTAACCACCACGCCACCATGCAGGAAAAGAAATTATATTATTATTATCAATTGATTAGAAACTCCACAGGTGTACAAAGTCAGAGAATCAGCCATTCCCTTTTCATTGGAAACATCTTAAGGTTATAAATTTGGTCTGATTAGGTGCGCTTGGCGGAAAACAAATGACACCCTCAAAACATTAAGTGCACAACTGAGAATTGCTCTAAAAACAAATGTAAGTGAGCCAATTTTGTCTAATGAGGGTATATTTACTAAAATATCTAAGCTTATTGATTAGAATAAAAAGGGAAAACCCTAGTTTCCATGTCTGGAAATAAAACCAGACAAAGTAATGCTAAAGAATATTTTTTGGCCTCCCGTTGATGAATTTGCATAAGCTCCTTGAACTAAATTGACAAAAGGAAAAGAAATAGCTCAGTGTTTAATTTTCAATGTGCACATGAGCTGATTTGAACAATTTAATCACATGAACAGTGGAGTTTTGCATACAAATTACAGGGCTTTCTCTAAAGGTCTTTGGATTAACACTGTCATATAATCAAGGAATTACATTCACTGAACTGGTGAAATGCTTCCAGGAATTTTGCGTTAAATAGAAAGTGAAACAGAGAAGTCTGCAGGACGGTGTGATGTCCGAAGGGATTTCAACTAATAAAATAAACTTCCTTTAGAACTTTCCTTTTGACATCATCTGCAGACTTCTCTGCAGCTGAAAAATTAACCTCTGGTCCATCCCCCTATTTTTTTTAAATAATTTTTATCGTATGATTTAGCTTGTTTGCCCCTTGTAGAGTTTTGTTGTATAACAAGGTAATAAAAGCAAAAATGTAACATGGAGACGTGGTTTTTGGTGCCCAGGCCTTATGGAGCATAGCTAACACAGTGTCGGAAACGTAGTTTGTGGTGACGTTCTTCAATCTGTCACATGAACAGAGCTACGAAGAAGCCATCAAATAGTAGAAGTGTTGTCTGAAAAGTAAAAAGGTTGAGTTTTAAATCAATCAGCAACTGGTGCAGACCCATGTCCCCACCCACCGTCCCATACCCACTAAAACACAGAGAAGTAAAAGAAATTTAGACACTGAAAATGCTGCCAAAGGCCTTACAGTAACTGTTTAACATACATACTGTGTTTGTAGTACCTGTTTTGCTATATGAAAGCATTTTGTTGTTCCTTTGTACTGAAATTCAATTTGTTGAAATTCAAATGACAAAAACAAACATCCCAATGTGGTTTACCAATACCTGAAGACGGGACTGTGGATGATAGGGTGTTTGATGTACAGACATGATCATTTATTCAGTTATTTTTTTATTTTTTTGTTTGATTTTGCAAGATTTATTCTTCAAAACTGGATATGCAGAATCTTTAGTAAGTACAGCAGATTGTCTCTGGAGACAGTTTTCTGGAGTCCTGACCTCAAAACAGAGACCACGCCTGCTTCCACCTAAATAAAAAAAGTTAGTAATGCTGTTTAAGGCTCTCTGGACTTATAATTTTAATAGATTTTAAGTCATTTTTTTAAAAAGGAAAAAAAGCTTTCTAAATGAACCTGTACCAACATGTGAGCAAAGTTGGGACCTAAACGGTCAGTTGCGCTCCAGAGAAGTTGCTATGGCTCCAGTTGGCCACCAGATGTCACTGTTCTTAGACTGAAGCCTTGAAGCTTTGAATCTTGTTTTGGCATAATTAGAAGGAAAGTCTCAGAGCATCATGAGGCTCATCCGCCCATCACTTGTTAAGAAAAAGACTATCATATGTATTATAGAGTCAGGCTAATTTATCTTTAGATTGATAGCTTACACTAGCGTAAACATTAAACTTTAGGAAATTTCTCGATAAGCAATTTTACTCTTAAACAATTACATATCCTTCATCTGGAGGTCTGGTTGTACTGATCTGACTCTTTGGCACAGTTTCATCATGAGTCAAGTGTTGAATTGACTAAAATTATAAAAAAAAACAAGCAGTTTAGTCCTGGGCTTCAGCTATCGCTCCATTCCTTTGTGTTTTAGGGTTTTAGAGGCAAGATAAAAAAAACATAAATAAATAAACTAGATTTTTGTTCTACTTCTGAAGAGCAGATTATCAATATGATTTGAACTGACGTTGCGTGGAGATAAAGGCGTGGAGGCTGGATATTTCTACTCTGATCTGTAAATGTTGTGTAGAAAGCCACTGCACACCTGAACGGATCACTGAATGAGACATTTTCAAAACATTGGGGCATGAAATGAACTGCACATTTTGTGTTTTGTTTTAAAGTTTTGGGGTTGGCAGTAATTTCACGTTCACGTGTCCCACTGAAATCAGAAAAATGGATTTTTTTATCTAAAGTGACCTCTTTAAATACCTTGTGCATTACTACCCACCTTTGGGGTCCTGCGTTTGTAGAAATGTTCATGTTGTCCATTTTAATAATGACTCAAGTGAGTCAGCTTGAAATCTCAGTGAACTCAGTCATGCCATTTTGTATTTAGAGAGAGACAGCCTTACTCATCTTCTGGATAATCTTCTGCTTGCAGAGACAATTTTATTAGGAAATATTTGTTTTTGACTTACACCAACAACGAGAGCACTGTTATGACTCAAGCAGTATTAAAAAAAAATAAAAAATCAATGTCTTTCTTATCATAGCTGAATCTGTCGCTCTGGGTGTTATTATCTCAACTTTTCTCAACTTTTCTCACCAATAAATGTCCCAAAATGCACCTTTAAGACATGCAACATTGAGTATTTCATTTAGTTTTTTTTTCAAGATTAAGTCTCTTAATTAGATAACATATGGTTTAAATTTTTGAACTGGGACTGTAGCTTCTGTGCAGAGTTGCATTATTTATGTGAAATCAAAGAGAAATGTACAGCAGTTTGTTAAAAAATCTCATCATTCAGAGCAACTGACCTCTTAGAGGAGCTGCTGTCTGCTCCAAAACGCTTCAGATGTGAATATCTTATAAACAAGGTGTTTCATGTGGGTAAAATATTTCTGACTGTTTGGCATTTTTCCCTCCATAGTTTCCGCTGTTATGATTTGGCTCAAGTCGTTTTCTTGTCATCCAGTTTTTGGGGTTTAAATATTTATTTAGGATTATCAACACTCATGTAAAATGTAAACCTGGGAAAACATGCAGGAACAACATGCGTATCACTGAAAGCTTGAATTGGTTTTAAGGTCTGTTTGTAAATTAGCTGTAGAAGCCACAATATTTTTTTTATCTCACGCATAGACTGTTTTTGTTTGCTTTCATGATTTATAGATGTTTCATTAAACATAAAATTCCCCATACAAGCCCAGAGCATGAAGGATCTCTCCTGTGTTTCCCCTCATCCCCTCCAAACATACACTTTTTATTTATTTATTGTGTCAGCGTTCCACAAGACTTATTTAATCAAGTTTGTTTAGATGTTCATTTTCAAACTGTTGAGGATTAATTTTGTAGTAAAGACGCAGGAGAATTTTCCTCTGATTCTTTGATAAACGTTTATTTGTGCAGTAGTTGCTGTAGACGAGAGCAGTATACTAATACTCCAGTGTCAGTTAAATCCTCCTGAAGGTGTTTTTTTATTCAAAAGAAGTTTTAATTTGCCTTTATTTCCCCCAGTCTTCCAGACAAACCTTTTCTGGTTAACTGACTTCTTAATTACATGACAAACTGAGAAATCTGCGCACTTAAAATCTGTTGGCATTTATTTCTAACCCTATGCGCCTTTGAGGGCTATAAAATTCTAGGTAGAGAAGTCTATTGCTGCTTGTTGGGACAACTCTTCTCTTTAAAGCTGGCATCACCTCCCTCTGACTAATGCATCTTGCAAAATTTTTATAGAGAGGGAAAAACAGGAAAAAGGTTCAGCAGGTAGAGTGCTGTTTAGTGTCGTTTATAGACAGAAACACAATGTAATACTCTTATCAAAGATAAGATCTTATGCAGAAAAACTGTTTAAATGTGTTAGAATAACTGGGAATAATTGCGTCTTTATTACACAATTCAGAACTACCATATTTTTAGCTTATAAGTAACAAACTAAGATTATGGGAGGTGTGGGGAATTTATTTTGTTGTGATATCCAAATTATGCCACTAAATCCCATAGACTTAAGCGGTAAGACCTTTTAGAAATTAGTCTTCTTGACCAAACTTGTGCATGTTACTTTAGTCTTATGACAATAAGTAAAGTGATCCATAACCTTTAAAACTTCAAGCCATTTTCTGCCACTTTTGGTCAGCCTGTTTTCTTTCTTTTTTTAATGTAGGAATGCATGTAGAAGCTCAACCCTTTAAAGCACAATCTACATACAGACTTTTTTTTCAGGACAGTCTCAGCTGTCAGATTACGGGGCTAAAATTATGTAAAATGAATGAATCAATAGATTTACCTGTCCAGGGATTACAGATGTAAATTAGCTTGTTAGCTTTAATCTGACATGTTTACATTAATATGCTGTACCCATATCAAATAAACTAATACATTAATAATATACCACTGTAAGGCCTGAATTTATTACTAACAGTACTTTGTAGAAATACACATATTAACAGTGACCAAGCCTTTTCTTGTCTCTCAAGTCTTGGCTTTCAGGTGAAAAAATATTGGCATTGAAACAAACACACAACAGAAATTACATACATATTTACACTGTTTCCTCTAGGCTGATTTGTTACCAGTGCAAAAAGTAAGGTCCATAAAGACATGGATGCATTTGGTGGTGGACTTGATTGGCCTGCACAGAGTCCTGACCTCAACCCGATAGAACACCTTTGGGATGAATTAGAGCGGACACTGAGAGCCAGGCCTTCTCGTCCAGCATCAGTGTCTGACCTCACAGATGTGTTTCTGGAGGAATGGTGGAAAGCCTTCTCAGAAGAGTTGCAGCTGTTATAGCTGAAAAGGGTGGGCCAACGTCATATTGAACTCATTTTATTAAGAATGGTATATCTAAGTTCATTTGAGAATCAAGGCAGGTGAACCAATACTTTTGGCAATATACAGCAGTGTAGTTTAAATAGTCGATAATGTCCAATCAGGAGCAGCCAAAGATCAACAAGTGAGCAGGGAGTTATGTCTGTCTGAAAAGAAGAAAAATAATGGTCCTCTATTGCTTGACGTTTCTGATGCACGGTGGTGGCAAAAAAAAACCCATCTGAGTCTGTTTTGTGAGGATAGTAGATAAATATTAGCATAAATAACTGTAAATAGAAAAAGAAAAAAAAACAGCTGAAGGAAAAAGTGTAAATAGTTTATGTTGTGTTTGTTTCAGTGCCAATATTTTTTCTTTCTTGAAAGCCAAAATTTGAGAGAATGACATGCAGCTGAGAAAAGGTTTGGTCACTGTTGATGTGTGAGTAACGGGGGTGAGCTATGGTAGGCCCTCCGTTTGTGGTGGGTATTTAGCTCTACTGAGGAGCACCTATCAGTCAACAAGTCAGGTAAGTATGTACAAAATATGTACAGTTTATCAAAGGCAGGATAAAAGTCCAAGCTCTCTCGTATCCTTCCTGGTGAGACCTCCTCAACCACTGCTGCTCTGCTCAGTATCTCCTGGTTGCACCCCGTCGTCACACATGCTCATGTTACCGCCGCCGGATCCCTGCCGTGCTTCGGCTCTGTTGTGGTCGTGACTTGTCACGTCAGTGCTGCTTTACTTTCACGCCCTTGCCCGTCCCCACCTGGCCAGTCGCTGCTGCTTGTCGTCTGCCACACAAAAAAAAAAACCACAAGCCAATCACTCTCCTTTTGTCCTGGCACACAGGTGATTCTGACCAGTTAATTGTCACATAGAGGAAGGGGCAGGGTGCATATGATGGTAAAAATGTGCCAAAACTAACTTGTGTCTGAAGATGTGAGACATTCACTCTCATTGGTTAAGCCCCGAACCCCACACCGCACCCCGCCCCCCTCCTTTGCTCTCACATCTTCAGACACAAGTTAGTTTT
>JBAFTB010000013.1:4817075-4838082 GCA_037177355.1 Melanotaenia trifasciata | reverse complement strand
TGTAGCCCATCTGCTTCAAGGCTGGACGTGTTGTGTGTTCAGAGATGCTGTTCTGCAGATCTTGGTAGGAACCAGTGGTTATCTGACTTCCTGTTGTCTTTCTGTTATCTCCAACCAGTCTGCCCATTCTCCTCTGACATCAACAAGACTTTGTGGTCCAGACAACTGCTGCTCACTGGATAATTTCTCTTCTTCAGACCGTCTCTGGAAATCAGATAGTTGGGTGTGAAAATCCCAGAAAACACTCACACCAACAACCATGCCATGTTCAAAGTTACTTAAATCTCTTTCCTTCCTCATTGTGATGCTCAGTTTGAACTTCATCAAGTGATCTGAATCCTTGTATACATGACTAAATCTATTGTGTTTCTGTGATTTGATTGGCTGAAGCAGTTGAAAAGGAGTACCTAATAAACTGGCTGATGAGTACCCAGTATTTCCAAATCTGCTTCCAGCCTAAATCTCTGTCCAAATTAGTGTGTTAGGGTAAAATTTATAAGTGCTCTCACAGCATTTCATTAAAACAACAAGAAAGAAACATGTTTTCAGTAGAAAATTTCACAATAAATTAAAAACCTAATGATGTGCAAGAACCCCCATAATCTACTTAAAGACCAAACCGTAGCAAAAATAAACTTTCTTGCTGCTAATTTGTCCCAGAGGCCAAAAACATGACTGCAAAAACACGATTACAAGCAGATCAAAAACATCTTAATATATGGGTCAGTTTTTAGCTCTTGTTACTAGTTTGTAAACCATAAATATTTAATATTTGCCCAACCCAAAAGTGCGACTGTTAGCTACAAATTGTAATGTGCTTTTGGCTTTCATGAGATGAAGCTAGTACTACATTAATGCAGTAAGACTCAACACAAATTCCTGTTTTTCTCTCTTCAAATCTGATCGAGCGTCAATGTTTACAAGGAAAACAAAAAATTCTGTTTAAGAAACACGAGGTTAACATTAGTAATTCAGGCCAAATAGTAGCAAGTTTAAGCTTTAAAATAGTTTTCATGTTTCCAGCTTCTTTAAAGTAATACAAAAAAAAGAAATAAAAGGTTCCAGTAGGCGGAAGTTTTCCAGAAAACCTTATTTTCAAGCTGTGCTTTTTGAAATATCTCTCTCTGTCAGAAAGCCTTTTGTCCTGATTGCATTCTCTGAAACAAAACTTTTGAAACACCCTCGTTTGGAAAAATGAACAGACGTAAACCAGTTGGAAAAACAAACAGAACATTTTTCTTTTTCGCCGCCAGCTGGCCACATCAACTGGTCCTGAAACGTATCGAGTCCAGTTGGACAGAGAATACAGTTGAGCCTGCGGATATCAGGATTTAAGGGATTATAATTTGGGAAGAGGCAAGATGATCAACATCAACGGCATCATACAGCTTCCCATGTGGGTCGATATCTTTGGAAATGAGACAGACACGGGTTTTAGATGTTGGAATCAGCTGATCTTAGCACCATCAGCAGGGTGATCAACCAGCTGAAACAGCAAGACTCCATCCTGCTAAAATGTCCTCGAGTGCGACATCAAATCTTCCAGCTTCATGGTTGCTGCTGTTCAGCTAACCCTGCAAGGCTTCTTCAGGGATCAGTAGCTGACTGTACACATGCTCAGCTTTCCACTAAGGAGCGATCCTACGGGAGGGATTTTCTGATAATTATTCCAATTCAATGTAGAGATTAAATCCTGTAAATGGAGGGGGGAAGCTTCTTATAAATGCTGAGGCAGCTGCTGAGCTTCTGAGCTGGAGTACAGCTCAGCAAGCGAGAGGATAAGGCTGCATGAGGGCCATGCAGCAGGATGATTTTAATCGTTCCAAGTAAGTGAAGTGCTACAAATCAGAGGCGTTAACTACGGTCAATTCTTCATAGGCAATGTGAAGGAGATGTTGCAGAAAGAAAAGGCTGCCTGGCAGCGTGAGGGTGAGAATGATATTTCTGCACAGACTTTGATGTGTCCTTATCCTTTAGTCTGTCTCTCTTTCATGTCCGTGAACTTTATGTAGCATACTAGAGAACACCCTTACCATTTTAGCCATGATTTAATTTTAAAATTATTTGTGTACCCTGATGTACAACGACCTTTACATACCTGCAAATGTCATCTACACTTGTTGGCATTTTCTGTTGCCATTTTGGAGTATCTTATGTCATCTCGGTTGTTAGATTGCTCTCTATTCAGGCCACGATGCTGATAGCGGCGTGTACCTGAAGCTTACTGTCTCAGATTTTCTTTTCCTCCTGTTAGAATAAGCAGTGGTCAATGAGGATCACACCTGAGTCTTGAGAATCACAAATCAAATGACAGATGTGGGTCGAAATGAATATTTTTTAAATAGACTTCACCTCTTGAAGACATTACATGTAAGCACTTTGACCAAACCTTTCTTTGAGAGGCGGCAAATTACATACTTTGGCTTCATGATATCATGGCTTCTTGTCTGACTCACAGTCTTTTGACCTCAGTGTCATAAGGAAAACAGGAACAGTCACACACCCGTCTTGGTTTAATAATGATTTAACCTCCAACAATGAACTAATGACATATGATGGTTGCTGTGGTCTCGGCACCATTTAGCAGTAAATTGGTTTATTTCTGGTCTGTGTTTTTGAAGAAATCCCTGAAAAAAACACTTAGAGGAGGAAGATCAGTTATGCTGGGTACACATAAAAAGAAATTTCTATATCTGAGGCGCAACCGATCTAGATTCTAGTCCTCCGAGCCAGAAGTCTCGCACGATCAAACAAGATCTAACAAGAACAAAGAAGAAGAACCACAGCAACCAACGCAAAACACAACATCCAGCATAAAGAGGACATACAAGACGAGGGAATGATGTTAATACTGTCAACAAAAAAATCCGGAACTGAAAGAAAAAAGCCTGGTGATGGCAAGAACACGGACTTTGTACCCTTCCTTGTTCCCCCTCAGCTCTCTCTCTGGATTGGCTACACTCGGTTCCACGTCACAATCCACAGTCACGACGCCGGAGTCGTCGGCTTGTACTCACATCCATGAAGACTTTTGGTCATAAATACTGAACAAGGTTAATACTTAGATTGTCAGCCACGACCCGTTTCAGAGCCAATTATTGGGACAAATTCACTTTTAACACACCTCAGACCACAAGATAGTCTCATAAGAAAATCGTACAAAACTTAAGATAGTCGGGCGTTTGCCATCCTTGGTTGGGAAGGAGGAAAATCAGGTCGTTCACAGCAAATTTTAAGATTTTTTTTCTAATTCAGATCACAGGAGTGTGTTACATATTATGTAATAATATGAACTAAACATGGTAAATTACTAAAACAAGTTGATTACGTTTAGCCACCTCAACGGTTTAAGACTTCAGATTTCCAAACAAGACTTGCAAACAGCTGAGACTTTTTCTGTTTTGTGGTCATTTTGTGGACATCTCTGTGAACATAAAATTTTCAGCCAGTAGTTTAACCATATAATGGCTGCACGGTGGTGTGGTGGTTAGCACCGCAGCCTCACAGCAGGAGGTGTCGCTGGTTCAAATCTCGGCTGGAGGTAGGTTCGAATCTTGAGGGCAGTGGTGTGGGTTCTCTCCGGGTACTCTGGCTTCCTCCCACCGTCCACAGACATGCATGTCAGGTTAATTGATTACTCTAAATTTTTACCTGTGAGTGTGAATGGTTGTTTGTCCCCTATGTGTTGGCCCTGTGGTGGACCGGTGACCTGTCCAGGGTGTACCCTGCCTCTCACCTGTTACTGCTGGGATAGGCTCCAGCTCACCCGCAACCCGTCATGGAATAAGCGTTACAGAGAATGAATGAATCTAAATGACTGCAACTAGAAAACATTTGAATTAAGGTTCAAATCTAAAGAGTCTATGATCCGTCTTCTGGGTCAGGAGACACATTTCTGACTATGTTCATTATAAATTTAAATTTAAATGCCACCTGATGAAAAGTTTGTCTTGGAATCACTCATTTCCTAAGGGATGTTTTTATATCTAATCTGTTAGTTTACATAATCCCTGCTTTGTTAGCCCACTTTGTTTGCTTCATACGAGCTGTGCTAAAAGCCTTTATTCTGAACGTGATGCAAACCAAACAACAACAGAAGATTCTGGTTTATGATGTTTAATGAGATTATCTCCACCATGTCTGTATATTATTGTGTATTTATCTTATATGAATGTACGTAGTGGATAAATCTTGTGCATCATCAATGATTTCTGTGTGAGGACTGTGATACCAAAGATGTGAAATAAGGAAATAAGTTAGAAAAAACTTTTAAATTTAATCTTCAATTGTAGATAAAATGCAGGATGGAAGTTGAGAAAAGACATTTTAAAGAGCAGATAAAAGGTGTAAAAAGGAGTGTGGTGTAAAACTGATGCCACAACATAAAAATTTGAGCTTTTTTTGTTACAGATTTCTAACAGATGCAGTGATTGTTTCCATTGGAGTCGCAGCAGTGTTGATGGTTTAAAGCAAGGCTGTCAAATGACGTCTTGAGGGGCAAAACTGGCCCACCAGTGGGTCCAGTCTGGCCTGATGGATGAAGTTAGTATCGTTAAAACAACTTCTATCTTTTTCATAACAGTAACTGAAATTCCTAATTTACTGACATGACAATATTTTTTCTATATTTAAATATCAAACATTTAAAAGCGGGATAACTTTTTATATCTTTAGTTTCTTACTTGATAGATCTGACTCAGTTTGTTTTATGTGATGAGTCCGTTCAGGTGGTCAGGATTATTAAACAGATGTACATATATTAAATACAGAATTTTTCCATTCCAGATACCTTGTTAAATGTTTTATGATTATGTAAATCCATTGAAAATGTCCCGTTGGTCTGAATATTTACTGGGATTTTCACACACAAAGTCACTTAAATAAAGTGGCCCATGAGTGTATGTGTCAGATGTTGAGGTGAGCATCAGCCATCTTTAGCTGCCAGACTTGCTGCTGCAGTTTGTTCTCTTCTCCAGTAAGAAGCTGCTAAATTAAGGGCACAGTGTTAATTTCAAAACTGTTTGTTTCCTAAACATACAGTTAACCTTTCGTTGTGCCCATTTTTATCAATTAATGATCAGGTCTTGGCACGTTACTGGTCTAATCAGGAGACAAACATGATTTAGAAATGACCTTTACAATCCGCCTCCCTTGAAGTAATTGTTTTTACATAAAAAGACTTAAAAAAATTAATCACATCTTAATTGCTACTCCTCTACAGAGGAACATTTTCATACTCATTTTCAAACTCAGCAGGTCTCAGCACAATCAAAGTTATTTAAATCATCTTTCCTCTTTCAGATGCTTAGTTTGAATTTCAGCAAGTCTTCTCAGCCATGTCTACATGAATGAATATGTTGAATTGCTGCCATCTGATTGGCTGATTAGCTATTTGTGTAAATGAACAGTTGATCTGGTGTAGCTTTAAAAGTGGCCGGTGAGTGTAAATGAAATTGTGGGCAATGACTGGAGGACCAGGTCAGACCAGACTAGGCAACTTCTGAGAAAGTCAACATTTTTTCACCATTAAACAGATAAATATGTGTAAGCGAGATCACACTCCATCACAATTAATGTCATTGTTGTGACACAAGGAGAAGACCATTTAGCAACATCTCCCCACACATGCTCATACAGGTCTGTCAACATAAGATAGATGTAAACAGACAGAACTAAGACTACATCAAAACTAAACCCAAAGGTCTTTAAAAATATATAAAAAATGTATGTGTAATAATAGAGGAGGACCCACACATTTGACTGCATGAAAATAAAAATGATTTCTCAGTCTGTCGGCTTGTGCCCTCCTTGCCCTGTATCCCCTTCCAGAAGGAAGATGAGTCAACAGCTGTCCAGGGTGTGTGGGGTCCTTTAAGATATAATTGGCTTTCATGTGAAGTTCACCAGCGTAAATCTCCGACAGAGGGAATGATGTGGTACCTTTCACCCCCTCTTCCTTTCTTGTTGCCTGCCGTATAGCTTCTCTGTCCTCTGCTGTGCAGCTAGCGAACCACACAGTGCAGCAGCAGGACAGGAGGCTCTCGACAGCCACCTGGTAAAACTTGACCAGCAGATTTTGAGAAAGGTGGAACTGCTTGAACTTCCTGGGGAAGTACAGCCTCTGTTGGGCTTTTCCCACCTGATGTCTGATGTGTGCTAAGCAGATGAGATTAGCTGTGATGTAGACTCCCAGGTATCTGTAACAGTCCATCCTTTCCACTCACTCCTCTCTCCACGGAGGTCCAGAGTGCTCACTCTGTTTGGATTTCCAAAAGAATATTATTATTTTTTTGGTTTTTGATGTGTTCGAGTCCAAATTGTCATGGGAGCACCACTGTTACCAGATGTTGCATCTGTCCTCTGTGGGCTGTCTCAAGCTGTTCAATCAGCTGTATAAAGCCAGCTTTGAATGGAACTGAACCAAAATGATGTGTCTCAAAAAGCACTTGATGCCTCACACATTGTAATAAATTGCCAATAAAAGTGTAGAGGACAAAGAATGAACAAATCAAACATGCAATCAGTGGAGATTATTAGAGTAATGTTTCAATTTATCAGTTGTTTTATTTTATTTTTTTTTTTTTGCTTTCTAATAATAGGCCATCAGCCACAGGAATACCACTAATAATGTGAACAAATGTGGCATTTACACGCAGCTTTAGCTGTAAATTTCAGGAAGTGTAGGATAGTGTGGCATATTTAACGTGTCTTGTAATTCTGCAGCAGTGTAAATACCTTTCTCTTCTGTGGGAGCAGGTTGGGCATGGAGCACGATGGCCAGGGGAACCGCTGCGGGGATGAAACGGCCATGGGAAGCGTGATGGCTCCTCTGGTGCAGGCGGCCTTCCATCGTTACCACTGGTCCATGTGCAGCGGACAGGAGCTGAAAAGATACATCCAGTAAGGTCTTGTTGGTACCTAAATGTACTTAAGAGGGCATTGTGGTAGTTGTCTTTAGTGGGGTAATCATGGGGCATGCAAAAATGCAGTGTGTATTTATATTCCTTTAAACAGTCGTCTTAAAACATAAAAAATCCTCTTCTTGTGATTCAGTCCATACAACACACCTGATTCAGTTGATGAGTTGGTCATTAAATACCTCAGTCTCTGAACAATAAGACGGCCATCTGAATCAAGTGTGTCAGAGCAGCAAAGCAGTCCTCAGGGCAGTAACTGCATAATGTTGCCCTGAAGCAATAAACAAACTAATGAAATTAAACACAAATGCACTTCTTTACATATTTATGCAAATTCACTTTTTAAACAAAGGTATTTTAATTTTTTAAGAAAATAAATGATAATATTCAAAGGTCAAACCCTCTATTTCACCTAATTTAATCATATCTCATATCATTACTTTTTAATTCTTTTTAATTAATAATTTAAGTAAATACTGCATACCCAAACATCTGTTTGTTGCCTGAGGGCAGCAGCACACCACAGAGGAGGGAAATTTCAATTTTCAACTAGCTGGAATCTTCCATGACTTTCAATCAATACTGGAAAAATTTATTTTGTTTTTAATATTATTAGAAATGGTTTATCTTGGAAAATTACACCAATCCTTTGAAAACACCAACAGCTATGTTTCTGCTCATGGGGCATTTTGTTGGAAAGCTAAGACTGTTATTGAATGAGCGATGAGTGACACGTCAGAAATCAGAATCTATCCCAGAACCACCAGCGATCACGCACCAGTATCACTCACTCTGTGAAATAAGAACAATGAACCAGCAACTAGAAACTGGAGAATGAGAATATTGATAATTTTTTTAGTAACATCAGTCTTCAAAAATTAAAACATAAATAAATCAAATGGCCCTGGATGCACCTCTTTCAGTCGATGAACTCCATGAAGCTCTCCGGCATATGCCCAACAATAAAGCCCCAGGTCCAGATGGTTCAGGTCCAGATGGTTCAGGTCCAGATAGTTCAGGTCCAGATGGTCCAGGTCCAGATGGTCCAGGTCCAGATGGCCATCCAGCAGAATTCTACAAAGAATTCTGGACAACGCTGGGACCCACTTTCTACAATACGATATTAGAAATAAAGGAAAAACAAAAAAATATCATCAAATATGAACTTAGCTAATATTAATCTACTATTAAAACCAGGAAAAGACCCTACACTTCCATCCAGTTACCGTCCAGTTTCATTAATAAACCAGATCTAAACAGGCTTTATTAAAGGTAGACATTCCTTTACTAACACACGCAGATTAGTTAACATAATAGATTATTTTACCCTACCTAATTAATCTGAAATCTACAGTGATTTCTATAGACGCAGAAAAAGCATTTGAAGAAAAAAAAAAAATAATAAAATTTAAAAATAATTAAATAACAATAAGTAAAAAAGAGTCAGATTATCAAGAGGAGCCTTAAACCCATAAAACTCCCCTTTGCAAAGCAAATTTGTTCAGCACAACACAGCAGCCAGACCATCATTCTGCTGCTACCGTGCTGGACAGGACAAGTTAGGAAAAAAAAAAAAAAGAATTAAAGGTGCAGCATGTAACAAAATCAATGACAGAAGAACTTTATATATCATTAAAAACATTGTTTCTATTGGCATTTAAATGCTTTCCTAAAGGAACTGGTTAGTGTTTATTCTCTCAGAATGAGCCATTTATATCTACTTGCCGCAGAGAGCCCTACATACATGACAGCTGCCTTATTTATGCCACCATTATTACTACGGTGTCTCAGAATGGACAATCAACCCTGTGTATGAAGTGCCCTCTGAGCTTCAAAGTTAAGTACCAGTTTAGTTTGATAGGTTCCAGAGTACTGTTTGGGATAAGTAACGTCTTAAAAGGATCATAGAAGAAGACAGTACACATACATTATTTTGAGGTAATAACATGCAGTACAGTCATCGCTGTACCTGAGGCCACTGGATCCACTCGCATGAAAACATGAAAACATGTTTATGTCTGGAATAATTTTGGCCACTGAGGGCCACTGTCACAATTGTGATTAGCATTTGTAGTCATTGCTATGCACAACTTTACCACTAGATGTCAGATATTTTACACACTATACCTTTAAATGCTGAACATTTTATAGTGAGGTGACCACTGCGGGTGCAAGCAACACTAATAATAATCAAGATAAAAATGAAAAGCTTGAGTAGCTTACCTATAAAACTTCCTTAGAATTCATTTATTGTTGGTTTTTTTTCCTAAAAAATCTGTAGCTCCTAATTGTCCAGAAACAACATTTTACTCAAAATTATAGGAGCTTCTACGTCGTGTCCAATGGCTACAATAGCAAATGAGATGTAAGTCGATGTAACTCTGACATTGTCCAGGGGGTCTGGTCATGATGCAGCTTTCTGCAGCACCACGTTCTAAATTTTCTTTTGGCTATGCAAATCAGATTTAGCAGTATAAGCTAAATTTATAATGGAACCTAAATAAAACTGATTTTGGTATCAATTGGTAAACCACTTAGCAGTGAGTTCAAGATATCCAATATTTGTTCCATTTATTATTTTATGTCACATTTGTGTGAGTTTCTGTACATATGTCCATATGTACAAGGCCACATATGGAATAAACTGGCCTGGAAAGATGTTTCTGCATCAAAATGTCTAATTTTGCTTTTAAAAATAAAAGAACAAATACTGTAAATTATTTATGGGACATATACTAAAGAAAAAAAATTTAAGTTTAAATAAAAACATTTAAATATCAGCATGGAAGCTCTGTCATCATCCTGCTGTATCCTGTTTATCCTTCACACTGTAATCGGTGGGGTGAGCTGGGCTCATGCATACAAACAGAACAATAGTGTTCGAACTAATGCGAGAATGTGTGAACCCCTGACTGCTACATTCATGGCCTGAGCTCTGTTTGCAGGAATCAATTTTTCATTCTTTGCTGTGGTAGAAAAAAATCAATTACAGAGAAAAAGTTGAGTAAAGCATGGACTACAACTATTGATGGTGCATCAGAGGAAATGACTGCAGCAATGTGTAATCAATCCTCAAACAGTACACAGTTGTCCTTTTTTTCTTTTTTCTTTTTTTTTTTTTTTGAGCATATAACCTAACCCATCGCAAATAATCAATCTTGTCATTATGAGAGGGATGTGATAATTTCATAATATAATAGGAAATCTTGAATTCTGATGGTGAAGGAGAAAGTTTGTAGAGGCAGCAGGTGAGTTGAAATCTTTGAGATTCTACATGAACCAGATGCTCTTATCAGTCCTCCGTCTGTGCAGGTTAAACTGTGTCTCTCGTCATAAAATACAGAGCCAAGCTGTGATTCACAGCAGCTGGGCCATCTGTCCTCACCTCAGCCACTCTGCAATTACTAAATTTGTATGGTAGTTGTGTGTTATACGAGTTAAACGAGTTCAAACGAACATGTTCATTGAAAATGTTCATTTTTCTGTTAACGTTGAACTAAATGAAATGTTTAATGGAAGCAAACAAATAACTTGAACGTGAAGCCGTTCAGATTATGTGACGTCCCCAAACAGTCACTTCCAATTTGCTTGGCACTACACCTTCACACTACATTACCCACAATGCACTGCACACCCAAGCATAACTAACCAGGAATGCTCTGTGAAAATGGCAAGTGCAGGTGAAAAGAGAGGCCCTGTGGATGCAACGTGCACATCAGACGCCTCCCTTAAGATTCTTTATGGGAATATTACTTACTGTCTGAAAATGAAATGTCCACCTGCTCTTAAAAAACTAGTCAGAGAACATCAGCTTCATCAACTTCTAATTTGAAAAGTCATGCAGAGTTGAAGCATTGTTCAGTGTGAGAAGATATTATATTTCTACATTTTGCAACTTTTTTTCTTTACTAGCTGCTAATCTGAAAATAGCTGTTTAACAAAAGTTTTCCACATCTGTTCCACGTGCATAGCTATTTAATGCGATAGAATTTAAGGCAGGGCTACTCAATTCGGTCCTACGAGGGTCGCAATCCTGCAGGTTTTTATTGTTTCCAACACATCTGACTCAAATTAAATAGATCCAACAGTCTATGAAGATTTTCACATAATGACTCATTAATTTCAGTCAGGTGTGTTGGAGCAAGGAAACCATGAAAACATGCAGGACGGCAGCCCTTGTGTGACTGAAATGAGTAGCCATGGTCTACTAGAACTGATTTCATTGCAAGACATAACACTTGAATTGAATGGGAAGAGTCATGTTACGTTACGTTACGTTACGTTACGTTACGTTACGTTACGTTACGTTACGTTACGTTACGTTACGTTACGTTACGTTATGTTTAGGAGTTTTGTTTTATTATTTTCTCAGCACATATGACTGTCTCCTGGACGACCCCTTCAAACACGACTGGCCACAGCTTCCTGAACTTCCAGGTATCAACTACTCCATGGATGAGCAGTGTCGCTTTGACTTTGGAGTCGGCTATAAGATCTGCACCTCAGTGAGTACCTCAGTTGATGTTTATATAATAAACTAAATATTATAACCAAATAATAGTTGTTGAAATATAGTTAAAGATACCTGCTTGTTTAAATGAAAATTGTTAGATTTATTTTTTTTTTATCTTGAGTGTTTGCAGCGTGAACAAGAGTTCCGGCTGCAGAGCCTGACTAATGAATAACTTTACTAATGAATGATTTTACACTTATTTGCCCTGGAGGTTCCTGTCCTGGTAACTCACCAGACCTGTTGTTATCAGCATTTGCCATTATTTTCTGATCTCTGTGACTAAGATGGATGCAGTGTTTTTGTTTAATTTCTGTTGCATCAGATTTAATAGATGTTCATTTTTAAAATTGATTCAGTGTCACTGAGTTATTGTGGCTTTTTTTTTTTTAGTCAGGCCACAACTAAATGTGAGCTTTTTACTGCACTCTGACCTGGTGATGGGGACACAGATAGTGTAGTTCAAAGTTCTCCCAACTGTTTCGTCTTCAAGTCTTTTTTTCTGAGGTGGTTTTCAGATTTTTTCTTGCATGTCTTCTCTGTATCAGCCATTGTGCATGTTCGAAATAGCCAGTGTGTTGATATCCACTTGCTGGTGTGGGATGCAGTGCGTCGCAATACGAAATGCTGCTGAAAAGTGATGCGCTGGGCTTGAAAAAAAATATATATATGTGTGGGTTCTCAGCCTTGGGTTGCTGCAGGGCAAAGACAGCTTCAGGAATGTACATAATGAATGTCACTGTGCCATCAAAACAAATCACAGCAACAGAATTTAAAAGTCATAAAGTTATGAGGTGCTACTTTAAAGATCTGTCTATGGCAGTGGTGGGGAACCCTGCTCCTTGGGGGTCACCATCCTGCAAGTCTTAGACATTTCCCTGCTCAAACACACCTGGTTCAAATCAAATGAGTCCAACACCTTAGCAAATTCTGCACACTGATTCATTAATTTTAATCAGGTGTATTAAAACAGGGAAACCTTTCTGGATGGAGGACAAGGTTCCCCACCACTGAAATATGGTTTGCTAACCTCAGAAAAGCTCAAATTTTAAAGGGGGATGAGGATTTTTGGATGGATCCAGATTGTAAGGACATGGAAAAGAACTTAGGGGCATAGATGACCAGGTTCTTTTATAGATGACCTTTACGTGATAGCCAGGGTTTTAATTGAAATTACCATCCTTTCTGAGTGGTAAATGGTACTTACTTTCTAGTCATTTTGACCGCTCAAAGCACCTTTGCACTACATTGCACATTCACCCATTCACACACACTCATACAGCACTTCTATTGTTTGTTATACTAAATGTTTTTAACATGTCACATGCATTTATACCAATCGACACATTGGGAGGCAACGTGAGGTTTAGTGTCTTGTCTAACGGACACTCCAGCATGTAGTCAGAGGAAGTCTAATCGATCCACCGTCTTCATGATTGATAGACAACTGCTTTCCTCTGAGCTACAGCCGCCTCCAATTGCTGTGTGGTTAATTGGTGTGTAAGAAAGTTGGAACCTAACTGATCAAGAATATTTTTGTCATTACTGAAATCTATGCCTCAAAAAATTTAAGCTGTCATTCAAAACCATAGGAACTGAAACAAAGTAGGAATATTGCTTTTCACTCCTTGTTTGATCTTGAATAGGAGAAAAAACAGACACCTGCAATAATTTATTTCAGTATCTTTAACCATTGCAGAAAAAGAAGAACAAAAAAACCAAAAACATTTTATTCAACTAGAAAGACAGATAAATATAAAAAAAAAATCAAAGGTTTAATTTAATGCAAATTTAGAAAAAGTAACTTCAACTTTCATGAACAAAAACAGTTTGAAAAAACCTGGTCTCCACTTTTTGCTATATTAAGAACCGATTCCACTTATAACAATATGAATTAGGGATGGGCATTTTATGTGATTTTTGAAGTTGACTAGTCAGACCTTTCAGAAACGATTAGTCGAGTAGTTGTAACTTCATCATGACATCAATAATGAAATTAAAAAATACTTTATCTCTAAATGGAAATTGTGAAACATGTATGAGATGTTATTTATATATTGTGTGTGTTCCGTAAACAAGTGTTTTTTTACATTGTTATATTTTTAACATTGTGGGCTCTATTGTCCTTTATTGTTCAGCAGGTAGATGAGACAGTGGGTCAGGGAGACGGGGCTTTCTTTAAGGCCCGCCTGCTATGCTACGTGAGCTAAACACCACACCTACAGGAATGTTCAGCAACAACAAAACCAATTATTTTCCTTATCTTTCCATCTGGTGTTTTTGTTCCTGAAGCAACATTTCTGAGGGTTTAGTAACAGTGCTGATCTGGTCTGTTGCCTCCACTATTGGTGAAAACTCAGACAGAAACAGCTGCTAGACATTCCACTTTCATGCTGAGTTCGGGAGGCGGTGGAGAGGCAATTACTCCAGGGTGAAACTGCAGCTAGCTCCTGGCCTAGCTTTCTTCACTTTACCCAGCAGCTAGCTTCAGGCTTAGCTTTCTTTATTTAACCCAGCAGCTAGCTTCAGGCTTAGCTTTCTTCACTTAACCCAGCAGCTAGCTTCAGGCTTAGCTCCCTTCACTTTACCCAGCAGCTAGCTTCAGGCTTAGCTCCCTTCACTTTACCCAGCAGCTAGCTTCAGGCTTAGCTTTCTTCACTTTACCCAGCAGCTAGCTTCAGGCTTAGCTCCCTTCACTTTAGCCAGCAGCTAGCTTCAGGCTTAGCTCCGTTCACTTTACCCAGCAGCTAGCTTCAGGCTTAGCTCCCTTCACTTTACCCAGCAGCTAGCTTCAGGCTTAGCTTCCTTCACTCTACCCAGCAGCTAGCTTCAGGCTTAGCTCCCTTCACTTTACCCAGCAGCTAGCTTCAGGCTTAGCTTTCTTCACTTTACCCAGCAGCTAGCTAGGCTTCAACAAAAAATATTGGGGAAAATAAAATAACTTTTTTTGTGGGGGGTGGTTATAATTTCTGAGGTGGCTTCCTATATGTTCTTATTGTTTATGTGTCCTTATTTGTTTTCTGATTCTTTTATCTGTTTTCCCTACAAAGCCCCCCTTCCTCACTAAGCAGCCCTTTTTGGTTTTCCTGTCAGCAGCCTGGAGGTGTCTTTTTTGGAACAAATTGAACCCACTGAACACTGTCCTTCCAGCAGTGGTTGGCAGATGGACACAGCTTGCATCTAGCTGGTGAGCAGTGTGGTGAATGTGACAGTTTACAAGCCAAATATTTCTCTCAGAAATCAGATGTAACTAAAAGAATGTATATTGGACTTTCCTTTGTCAAGTGGTCTCAATGACTCTCGTATAATCTCATATTTCCTCCTTCCTGCTTTATATTTGGATAACCAACACATTTACTACAGTTCGCTGGGAACCAACATCACCAGTTTGATATTAGATCTAACGCTGAAACATCAGCTCCAGCCATTTAAACCTGACACAGTTTGTTTTGTCTCATCAAAAAATCAGGGATTAGAGAAGACTAATTATTAAGCTGAGACTACAAACACAGCAACAGGCGAGTTTCAGGTTGGCCTCACTTCAAGTTTCACATGGAATTACTATTAATTAGCGGTGACAGAGGTGTCCTGCCACCAGCGGCTTTTTGTCATCTCAGAAATATGGAGCAGTTTGCTGAGTAGTTTCTCGCTAATGAGAAAGAGCGAGGAGAAAAAACAATATTGCTAGGTTAAGATGCTTAGCAAATTTTGCCGCTGCGGGTGTCAGAGATACTTCAGAATCAAAAACAAGAGTTTTTCTCCTCGTACAGAGTGAAGCTCCCACAGCACAGAAAGAAGTGAAACCATGCCACAACATTTTCAGGATGATATAAGAAGCTAAACATGTAGTTTGTTTTATATATAAATGACTGACGTTGTTAAAAATGTAATAGAGAACAAAAGTATTGTCAAGTTTGAACAAAGCATGTTCAGCTGTAATTAGGGATTCAGCTTGTGGCCATTTAAAAGCTCTCATTAAGGTCTCCAAACCCCCCTGCTGCTTTAATTCTAAACATATACCACACAAGATCACAACATGGTCTCTTAAACAACTATCTAATAATGAGGAAGCTGGGTTTATGCCTTTTTAAAAATCAATTCAATTGACAGGATTCAATATGAGCTGAATGGATTTTCCACTTCAAATCTCAGCCTGTCGACAAATAATCCACAGGCTGGCTCATTAGCTGCATGCTATACACTGAAGGCAATTATCTTCCTACAACAGTGTTAGTATAAATAACTGATTGACTTTCAGCATTGCAAATGCATAAAGGTAAAGCTGGTATTGCGAAGAAAACAAAACACAAAAATCAAGCCCATCTATCCTGGAGACTTGATGTCATTTGCATTAGCAAGTAGATTCCAGCTTTATATATTGCAAATTTGCCTGTTGTTATGACTGTAGGGGGTCAAAATGTCAGCATCTAGTAATGAATTAATGCTCTCAGAAAGCATGATCATCAGTGTGAAGGGTTGGATACAACGGAAGGCCAATCAAAACAAGACAGCAATCTAAATAAGGAGAATAATACATTAAACAGCAACTGCTTAACATGAGTGTGTGCACTGCAGTTCGGTTAGGAGATAATTATTTGGAAGAAAAAAGATATTAGAACAGTATATAATATTTTACAAATAAATGGAGATGACATTTAAGTGCTGTGGCATTTAAGCCATGCTCAGGACCAGTGTGACAAGAAAATATCCCCTGCACCATTACACCACCAATAGCAGCCTGAGTCATTGATGCATGGCAGGATGGATCCTGCTTTCATGTCAATTACACCAATTTCTGACCCTACCATCTAAATATGGAGCTGAAATGGAGACTTATCAGACCAGCAACGTTTCTCCATCTTCTATTCAGTTTTGGTGATCCTGTGTGGATTGTAGCCTCAGTTTCCTGTTCTTAGTTGACAGGAGTAGCATTCTGTGTTGTCTTCTGCATACTAACCAGAGCCATTTATTTTTTACAATAACCGGTCTATGTTCATTTAATGCAATGCAAATGTAATACAACCTTTCATTTGTTTTATGTAGTTGGCGTATATCATACCAGTGTCATTTTGGCTGTGATTTTCAATATAATTGGGGTAGCAAATTCAGAAATATCACAAAGTACTAATTTTCATTACAATATTTAGTGGTGTCCGAGTGAAAATATTAGTAGGAATGCACTTGTAAACAAGTAACCAGTTCAGTTAAATTTGTATTCAGAAATTGCAAAAGAGGTTAAAAGTTATTTGGTTATAATTGCAAAACGTAAACGTCCACTTAATAGCTTAAAACTGTAGCCGACTGTTTTCGACTATGTATTTTAGTGAACCTTAAAGATTGTAGATTGCTCCAATATATTTAAAAAAAATGCACATGCACCCTACAATAAAGGTGGTAGCCCACAGTAGGAACTGATTAAACCAGTATTATTTGTGTACAGTCTTTGAATTTTTTTATGGCTGGCACACAGCCATAAAAAATAGTATAAAATCAAGTTTTTGTGTGTATTACCATTTATTTGACTAATTATTCAATGTTATATTCATTTATTCATTAAATCAATATATGGACATGGGATGGCATGAGGGCTTAGTTTGTTTATGCCTTGAGCTGGCTCTGGTTGTGACCAAGGCTGACTTCCTGTTGCCTTTCTGTCATCTCCAAACCAGTATGCCTCACACTCCTCCAACCAGTCTGCCCATTCTCCATTTACCTTTCTCGTTTTTGTTGCTAGGGATGGTTGTGTGTGAAAATCCCAGTAGATCAGCAGTTTCTGAAATACTAAGACCAACAACCATGCAGAGGCAGTCCTGGCTAGTTTTGCGCCCTGGGCGAACCACCCATCACCCTGTTCACACCTGGCAGACATACACACACACACCTCACAAGTCCTGCAAAGATGTGGCTGCAGAGGGAGGTGGCTCTTCATTTTGGCCAGAGGGAGCTGCTCCAAAATATTTCAGAAGAGCCCCTGAATTTACAATTAAGATACAATATGTATGTTAGATCACACTTAACAAGCATCAGTTACCCAATTAAAATAAACCATAATAATGCACAAATTATTATAATTTGTTAACATCCTATTAACTAAGCAGAACACACTACAAATTATTTTAAAAAACTGTCACATAAAGCTTACAAAATGTCATGTCAGTGTATATTGGCATGAATGTTATATAAGTCATTAAGTTAGCATAGACCCATGTATAGCATTAAAAATTCCACAGTCAGGACGTACTATTGTTTACCAACTTCCCAGACTAATAGGCCCATGTGAACTTGCACTTGTGTTGCAAACACAAACTAGCCTATTGATAAAATTAACTGCATGACTTCATACCTCAAATTTTAATGGTTGCTTAAGTAAAGCTAAAAACTAAATACAGTCATCTTCTGTGGCAAGTAGCAACATATTAGCAAGAGGATAAATAGTGTGTAGGCTACTGTTTCATTACATGCACAATTAACGTCACTCATAGAGACCTACATACTTTTATCTTTTGACTGTTTCTCCTCTTCTTCTTTTCCTTCTCTTTCTGGGCACCTGATGGTTTCTTTGGTCTTTTGTCCGTGATACACCCCCCCGCTCATGCGCCCCCAAATAGATTGCGCCCTGGGCGGTCACCCACCTTGCCCATAGCAAAAACCGACCCTGCAACCATGCCACATTCAAAGTCACTTAAATCCTCTTTCTTCCTCATTCTTATGCTCAGTTTGAACTTCAGTAAGTCGTCTTCATGTCTACATGACTAGATGCATTGAGTTGCTGCTATGTGATTGCTCATTAGATATTTGTATTCAAAAGCAGTTAAACAGCTATTTAAAGTATCAGCATTGGCCCAAAGCTACTTATTTGGTGCAGAAATTATTTGGTGATGGTTTTACCAGTTACTAATGTGACTGTAGCTTTGTGGCCAGCAGATTTGTTGCTGGCATCTCCACATCCAGAGTTTTCTCCCTCTTGCAATCCATATTTGGATTATTTGCTCCCAAAACTGTGTATTCATATGTATGAGTGGGTGAAAGAGGTACATCATGCAGGGTGTTGTAGAGAACTGTTAAATGTAACAGTCATAATGTACTTAAGTGCAGATCATATACCATTTCATATGCAGCTGTGTTCTCAGCCCCCTTTTTTCCCAAACCACTGTGCTGAAAAGATGTTTTTCAAGGTTTATTTAGTCAAACGCACTCATCCATACTAAATCCTCTTTAACAGAACTATGCAGGCATAAAAAGGTATCTGATGAGGGATAGTAGTGAGAAGAAAAGGAAAATTAGACATAAAAAGAGTCCAGTTGATGTCTAAATGTCAAGCTAGTGTAGAATGACACTTTGTCCTTTTGTCTGAATATTTGACACTTGCAAAAGATGTACCATTGTTTTATTCTCTGATATCTTATTTACTTTGTGACTGATAAAAATATATCAATAAACTTGCATAAAACAGGTGCAGTTCAGTCTCTGCAGACCTACCTCTACCTCTTTCTGGATGTGGGACAAATTTGCTTTTATTATTATTAATTTTTCATGTGCAGCCTGGAAGGATTCCAAATGTATTCAAAGCAAGTGATTGATTGTTTCAATGGAGAAAATTAAAATAGCATAAAAAGAAAACTTTATATTCTACAAACATGATTTGATAGCAGCAACACTTCTCTAAGAAGTGGGGAAAACAGGGTATACAAACGTCCTGCACCTGGATCAAACACTTCCTCACCAACCACCCTCAATCAGTCAGACCTCGCCCTCAACTCTTCTCCACACTTGCACTCAGCACTGGTACCCCCCGGGTTGTGTGTAGAGCCCCTACTATACGCCTTGTACACCTATGACTGCAGCTCATCTCATCCAAGTAATTGCATATTCATATGCATATTCATGTATTTTCTGATGACACCACCATGGTTGGGGCGAACAGACAGGACTACGCTCCTCTTTCTGTTGACGAATTACCCATGAAAACCATCTCTTCCTTCAGGTTTCTGGACACATCTCTGCAGACCTCGCTAGTGCTAGAGGCAGTGCATCTAATTTTTTTTTTTTTTTTTGTAGTTTTTGTAAGTTATTTTGTTAAAATACAAACATCACAATTTCATCAAGCGATATCAACTTAGGCATAAGTGCACACAGCTTATTCAGTACTTGGTTGAGCCAAAGAGCTGGACAAATCTTTCTAACTCACTCTGTGAGTAGAAGAGTTAAGCTAAGTGTGGAAATGCTCCTTAAACAACTGATTCTTTAGCTTGCTCTTAAAAGTGGATAAGGACTCTGCGGATCGGATGGAGTTTGGTAGATTGTTCCACCACTGGGGGACAACAGAGGAGAAGATTCTAGCTACTGATTTCGCACGTTGTGGTGGGAGCACTAGGCATCTTTCACTGGCAGAGAGGGAGTGTAGCTCTGGATTAAGGAGTGAAGGTAGACTTGAACTGTTTGGGTTATTGTTTTGTAAGCCAGAAGCAGAGTTTTGAATTTGATGTGTGCTGCAACTGGAAGCCAGTGAAGATCAATTAGCAGCGGAGTGACATGAGCTCTTTTGGGCTGGTTGAAGACCAGATGTGCCTCTGCGTTCTGGATCATCTGCAGAGGTTTAACTGAGCATGCAGGCAGGCCAGCCAGTAAGGAGTTTCTGGACCAGGAGCTGTGACCAGGCAACCGAGGCAACATGGTCCTTAAAGGTCAGCACAGTGGGAGGCTGAGGAGGTGGTGGAGATAGAAGAGAGTTAAGGTCTTAGTGAAGAAGTCAGTGAAGAGTGTCATAACATGCTCTCTAGGGGTGTGGTACCCAGGCACCACAGTGAAGGACAGAAAGAGTGTGCAGAAGATCATAGACATGGCCCAAAAAATAATCAGCTGCCACCTGTCCTTTCAGGATGCAATATTAAGATCCCATTACTTCAGCAGAGTCAAATCCATCACTCAAAGAGCAGCTGGCAGCACATCTGAATAAATGTAACTCTGGTCTGAATCACGTGCAATTTGGCTTCAGGAATTATGGCACTTCACAGATAGAGTACAAACACAGCTTGGCAAGGGAGGAGTTGTTGCCGCTGTTTTCTTTGACTTGTGTAAAGCCTTTGGCAACGTGAATTGTAAGGTCCTTATCTCTAAACTTTCTTATTTTAATTTCCCAGCGCAAACACTAACATGACTTTTATCATAGTTGTCAAATAGACGGCGATGTGTTACATTACATGAAGAGCATGATGGGTGTGTCTCACGGAACTGTGCTAGGTCCTTTACTTTTTAGTCATTATATTAATGATCTTCCACAACATTTTCATGGAGCGGGCATACAACTATATGCTGATGACACTGAATATACATGCAAAAACCACTCAGTCAGCAGCAGAGAAATGAACTCATTACACCAGGGACCATCAGCCCTGGTCCTCGAGGGTCGATGTCCAGCAGGTATTGTATTTTTCCCTGCAGCAACACACCTGATTCAAATGCATGTGTCATTAACAGACTTGTGCAGAACTTGACAACAACAGTAAACATTAAAACAAAAAGCCGTAACATCAACGTAAGAGGTGAGCTTATGATGAAAGTAAACATCACCTGATGTTGG